>JAGFPH010000890.1:196683-208686 GCA_018207615.1 Philaenus spumarius | reverse complement strand
AAAGCAAAACATGCATTTTACAAATATATTTTACTAATGTTTCTCGCCATATTTTTCCCTCTTATTACATATCAAATTAAACAGAAGTAACGTAAAATTAAATTATAAATGAAAACAAATGAACATTTATTTTTAAATTTCAATATGGAAACAAATTTTTAGTGACCCGACTACTTAAATCAAAAAGTGTAAAGTTGCAAAACTAACTTTAAAACTCTACTTCGGTAATGTATAAGGCCGCGCCAAAAATATATCCAAAATCCACCACCCCCACACTATCTTTTTTGAAAACTTTTACACAACACAAACCTGAGTCATGAATAACGAGAATAAGTTTATTCCGAAGTCAAAATGAATGTTAAAACTAAAAAATGGAGCCTTGACCGTCTTAGCATATTTACAACCGGGAGTGCTATAGAGGGAACCATCATGAACACAAGGTGTAATTGCTTCCTCCCCACGTTTTATCTCATGTCAATGTTAAGCTATACACCGACATGTCCCGCAAAGCAATCATAGCATTTCCAGGTCAGTTGGTGCAATCAGTTTGATATTTTTATAGTTAAAACTTATGTAAAACAATTAACCTGTGTTCAATGCAGTGATCCTTGTTGTATGTTGGCTTGATAATTTAAAACGAACAAGATGTGTAAACCGACCTTCTAAGAAATCACCATAGTAATTAGAGTGCCTGCGTATTGCTTTGGGTTAGTGACTATTAGGTCTTTTATAAAGCGATAAACTTAGATGTGAAAATAAAATATAAATACACCTTCAAAGTAAATTAAATGTTTACAAAAAAGGTTTAAAAGTGTGCTTTTTAAAATCAGACTAATAGTTTTTGAGATAAATTGTTATGAACAATAAATGAACAGCCAATGTAGAAAACGTTCTACATTACAAAATGAGCAAAGCTATAAGTATGTAATATTAACATGAAAACTAGAAATAAACTTCTCAAATATAATAACACTAGGGAAACCCCTGCGTGCTCCCAATGCCAACTCAGTTGGAAACTTCTAAACACATACTCATGTTATGTTTTCTTTATAATAGATGTGTAGGATTAATAGTAATCCCAAAAATAAGATGGTAAATCATGTTAAATATTCAAATCAAATTATTTCGTACTAGGGGACACCCCTGCGTGCTCCGCACGCCAAGCCCATTGGAACCTTCTATAAACACAATCATGTTATGATTTCTTTATAATAAAGGTGTATGATGAATAATAATCCCAAAGCTAATATGGTAAATGATGTTAAATGTTCACATCAAATTATTTCGTATATTTTATAACAGCAGTTATAATAAAGGTTAAAAGAACCATTAAGGCTCAGGTCTACACTTTAATAAAACCTAACCTAAAATCTAGAAATACAAAGTTTGAAATTAGCTGTAAATGGAAATATTAAAGCAAACAGCTGTTAACTGTTATTTTATTCAATTGGTAGCCATGGTAATAAATGTTAATACATGTGTTAATTTATTAGTCTAGGCCTAACCTAAGATTTTTTTCCGACTAAATGTACAAATATTGAAATAAAAAAATGTTTTTATCGAAATAAATTATTGCCTATGTTACTCAGGGATAGTGTAGCTTTTTATTGGTAAAACTATTTTTCAATCGGTTCAGTACTTTCAGAGATTACCCCCTACATACAAACAAACAAACTTTACCTCTTTATAATATTAGTATAGAAGATATTTATTAAATAGCTGCTAATGGAAATATTTGAGCAAACAGCTGTTTTATCTGCTTTTTTTATTCAATTGGTTGCTATGGTAATTAATGTAAATACATGTGTTGGTTTATCAATATAGGCCTAACCTAAGATTTTTCCGACTAAATTTACAAATATTGAAATGAAAAATGTTTTTATCAAATTGAATTATAGCCTATGTTACTTAGGGATAGTGTAGATTTGTATTAGTAAAACTATTATTTCAATCGGTTCAGTAGTTCCAGAGATTACCCCCCCTACCCCTACATACAAATAAACAAACTAACAAACAAACAAACAAATTTGACCTGTTTATAATATTAGTATAGCTAATGAATTATTCTCAGATCACTTTGAGATTATACAGATTATTATAGATTATTATTGAGAGAGAAGTTTCTATTGCACTGAAAAAGCTGTTATATATTGTTGGAAACAATATCAGGTAGACTTATGTTCTTGGAGACAAATAGATATATAAATGTTACTTTTTATTACTTTTTTCAATAAAATTATAATTAGGATACAAAAAACATTAGGTATTATTACACAAATATAACTATATTAAAATCGCTACAAATGTTTCGCAGTTAGGAATCTTCTGGCTACTAATTGAAAAAATCTAAGCCTAAACTAAAAAATGATTTTACTTTCAAATTATATTTTCTGAAAAAATTATGTTACTCAAGAGAGTTTTTTTTAAATACATTATTCAGCAATTTTTGAGGTTACACCGAATATCAGCACAAACAACAAACGTTTATTTTTTTATTATTCCTATAGACTCATACATTATCAGTATTTTCTAACCTTTTTTGTATGTTCTTTTATTTACGTACGTGTAACGTTCTTCAGAGAATCAAATTACAAACAAGAGATTCAAAATTGATATCAATCAGTTTGAATAATTTATTCTATAATTAAAATTCTGAAAGGCTTCCCTGTCAACAAAAAAGCACTCAGACTTCTATAATTGTGTTCTTGTATAGCACGTGTAACCCCCTTTTATCCCTTCCGATATTATTTCACCCCTTCATATTACTTGTCAGGGTCAATTTCAAAGTTACAATTAGCTTTAAAAATAGGTTTTCATAAATTATTAAACAATATAATTAAACATAAGATTAGTTAAAGAGTTAACTTTTTGATTAACTGCTTTGCGCAAGCGCAAGGTTAAACAAATCTGTTGAGTAATTTAAACCCTTTTATCTTAAGTTAAGATATTGTTTGTTATTTATTTTGTCATATTTCACAGCAACAAAACTTAAAAGTCGTTTACAATTAACACAAAAATAATTGATACACATACATAGGAAAATTGTAAAATTAAAATAAAATTAGGTAGGTACTCCCAGTGGTGTTAACGATGGCCAGGATCCTTACGCATATGCAATAGGGCCAGAGTCTTTTTTAAAAATTTTATCATGACAGTCTTTTGCATTTTGGTATGGTGGTGAGGGTAGCTTGACCTTCATTCTGACGCATGCGCAGTAGAGCCAGCGTGTTTACCCTAAAATTTGTTCCCTTATGACAAATTTAATTCTTCAAACATAAAAAAATCTGAATATTGGTACATTTTATATATTTTCAGCAGTAAATGAGTAGTAATGAACAACAAATATTACCCCTGTTTTATTGATTCCTCCATTCAGAAGTTTATGATGTTGTACAAATTTGCATGTGAACTATAAGTAATTTAGAAAAAGAGTGTTACACTGAACAAACATGGCCTTCCAGACTCGTGATTTAGTAATATTTCCAAACTAATTTGAATGATTATTAAACTGAATATGATTTGTTTTATTTATATTCATAAATTTTTCTTGTCTTTTTCAGACTGGTTTCTGAAAAAATATATAATTCGAGTGTGATATTGTTTCTCTTTTGGATTTTTTGAGAACTACTCACGTCTACATCATATTCTATCATTTTGACATTTGATTGACATTGACGAAGGTGTTAAGCTGCTTCATTGTAGGTGTAAGAGACGAAACATTAACATTCATCTTGAGCCTTGATGAAATCGAAGCTTAAGTACCTGTTATAAATTAATCGACGCTTTTGATTGTGGAATACCATATTTTGCCAAATAGAAAACGCATCCATTTTAAATCACTGTATTAGAAGAGATTTCCTGTTGAAATTATACTAAAATCGGTTCAAAGTTTAGCTTTTCTCAGACAATTTTAAAACTTTGAACTTTGAAACTTTTATTACTCATTGCCTTACTGAACTGGTTGTATTCAGTAAACAAGTTATACTTTTGTATTGCTTACAGACTTTTGTTTTTTCTTCTTCGATTAAATCAACGGTTTGCCTATTATTGCCTAGGCATTGTCGATTAAATATAATACTGTATTAACTTGCATTGTTTAGCGCGCCTCGTTTAATCGTAATGAAATACATTTACACTTTACTTGTAGTTAACACATAAGTGTACACATCAATTAAATTTAACATTTATAATATATTGAAAATTACTCGAGGTTTTGTTGTATACTTGACTTATGCGTCCGTGCTTGTCTTACTCAATACTGGTTCCTTCCTATTTGTGTTGAGGATTAGTATTCTAGAATGAAGGGGCTCTATATGAATGATGTTTTGCAAAAATTATGTTAGATTGGAATATTGTTATTTTATTTAACAGTTTGGTAAAACCTGAATCCTTAACAGTACTGAACCCATGCCATCAATAATCTTCTCTAGTTGACTGTTCGTTAGTAAAATGTACACATAAACATAATTTTAAAGATTTCTATTTAAATCATTTTAGTTAATTTTACAAAATTGCATGCTATGAACAAGTTCAAAAGTACTGACCAAATGTTTTATTAATTTCGGCAGAGGTGTTTTAGATTAAATTAGTTTTATATTAGTTAAAGTTTTAAACTTTGTAACAATTTTAAAATGTATTGCCCTTTGTATGCAGATTTCCAACTATCCGATTAATAACTCAATTACGAGCATACAAAAACTGCGCTTCTGGCAATATATTAGAATATAGAGATGAAGAATTGCCACACTCCAAGTGCTTAAGTTAAGCCATTACTTTTCGTTAAGTTGTAACACTACAGAAAGTTTATTACATTTCCTGAGGAAGCTGATGTGTGTACTGACTTTGAGACTTAGCCCCATTCACTTACAGCTGGATCTAATAAAAACACAGATAAAATACAGTGGGTTTACTTTCTAAATGTACAACTTTATTTTTATAAAGAAACAAATTTAATTATCGACCAAAAATAAGAAGAGAAGTAACGGGTTTTTTAATAGTACAAACTCTTATCTAACCACCAAAAAGTGTATAAGGTAAATATTATTATTCAGTTTACAGTATTTGAAATACATTTCTTATTATACAAAGAATTTTTATAAAAATAGATCGCGCATCTAAGAATTAAAATAATTGTTTGTTTACTATAATAGTATACTAGCTGACCCTTGCGAATATTTCACAAGTTAGGAGTAGGCCTAGTTGCCTGATTTAATTAAGTCAATTTCGTTTAATTTAAACGATTGATTACCATATAAAAAGTAAGAAACACATCTAAAAAGACAATTTCCATCAACAATTAATTATACGTTTCACCTCCGTAACTATTGAACTATAAACAGAAAAACATAATTAAGCAACAGCAAAATTAAACTTAACCTACTTCAATAAAGTAAATAATTACAACATAAAAAATCTGGAAATTGGTTGACCGTGCAGGCCAACCCTAGAACTTCCCGCTTAGTTTGAATTTTAAACGCTTAAAAATGAGTTTATTTGTTAAAATACCAAAAAAAGAAAATTTGTGAATTTTTAAACAACGATAACTTTTGAATGCGTCGTTCGATTTTCATTTTTAAAAAAACATTCTACGCAGTTTTTGAAGCACAACAAGAAAATGTACAGGTTTATATTCATTGTTTGATAAATCTGGAAGATATGTTAAAAAAATACCAAAAAAACACAAATTTGTGAATTTTTAAACAACGATAACTTTTGAATGCGTCGTCCGATTTTCATTTTCAAAAAAACATTCTACGCAGTTTTTAAAGCACAAAAAGAAAATGTACAGGCTTATATTGATTGGTTGAGAAATCTGGAAGATATGTTAAAAAAATACCAAAAAATACCAAAAAACGAAAATTTGTGAATTTTTAAACAACGATAACTTTTGAATGCGTCGTCCGATTTTCATTTTTAAAAAAGCAGTCGACGCAGTTTTTTAAGCACAAAAAATGTATACATGGTTTTATTAAGATTTTTTCGCACGCTTTAAAGTTATTTTTAAAAAACATAAAAATTTCAAAAAAAAATTAGGTTATTTTTTTTAATTTCTTCGGATTGGCTCGATGGATTAACTCTCAAATCTAATCAGATCTAAGGTTCGATACACCCTTTCGAATGACATGTCGTAGAATTCAATCGGTTGATTCGTTTTTGAGAAACTGTACGACAAAAATTTATTTACACACATACATCCACACACACACACACACACACACACTCACACACACACACCCCCCCACACACACACACACACACACACACGGTCGGACACCTCGGCGGGAATAGTCAGAATGGCTTCCTGGGACCTCAAAACGTGGAGATTTAATGAAAACTCGACTTTCGAATATCGGACCGAAATCAATAACTTCCCTTTATTGGTAGCGGGAAGTTAACAAACCAAGTTATGATAATAAAACATTTGCTGTTATAATCAGTTGATCTGTGCTATTATGTATGTCCAATGGAACTCCAGATGATAATGAAAAATGTCTGTTATAATCAGCTGCTTTATGCTATTATATTAAGTTGATCAGTAAAAACAATGTTAATGAATAGAAAATATTCCATTTTTTAAATATTAAATGAAGGAATATTAAAATTTTCAGGTAAACATAGACTTAATTACCTTTCATTTAACATAAACCGCATGTCAGTCGGTCCAACAGAACTCCAGATATCACTCGGAACAGGATTAAACTTTTACCCCATAAGAGATTTTAATTTCCGTTTTTAGAAAATTTAGTGGGCTAATAACTGAAATCCAAGCAAAATGGGCAAATATACAGACAATTACCTTTAATTTGGTACAATTGCATGTATATCGGTTCAGTAAAACTTGAGATCTCACTTGGATTACAAAAAATCTTTTCAAATTAATATATAGATAATGAAAATATCTTATTATTATTTATACTTTAGGTACATCTCATATGATTTCGGAATTTATAATTTTATTTTAATAAACGTTTTTATTTAATGGTGCAGACCCCATGCCTAAAAACTGAAGATAAATAATAGCATACAGCTTTATTTTTGTGTAAGTTGAAATTATTCAACTGCTAGACAGGTTTTGTTAAATATCATTAATTGGACTATGACTACACTATTACATTACTAAATGACCAATTTTGTAATAAATAGGAGAGTAGACAAATAGATTAAACTACCTTTTCATTCATGTTAAAACAGTAGGGTAAACTAATAACAGAGAAATAATTAAATATTAGTTTTATGGTTCGTTCACTAAAAATGAGATAAAATTTAATTGTTAAAACACCCGAAGTAACAAATTTACTCTTGTCAGAGTAGAGAGCAGGTTTCAATGATTGTTTCAAATGTATAGAAAATCATTCTTCAGAAATGAGAATATTCTTGAGACTTTTGATCGACAATACCACATTGGATAAGAGAGAGTTGTCTACGTTACTTGCATTTCTGTAACGTTAGTCATCCCAATAGTTTTATATACATTGTATGTATAACAACAAAGCATTGCAAACTCAATATACCGCATTCATCATCTAATTACAACAATTATGGCAGGAAAAATGTATACATTGAACTTGGAGACTAATGACTTCTCCGAAATACACAATTACTACTGGGCGTAAGAAAACAAAAGATTGAATTAAGTTACATGTGAAAAAACATAGACCAAGACCGGGAGTTGAACCCGGGACTTTCACGTTCCCGTCGTGATGCTCTGCCAACAGAAACATGTATTCAATCTGTTAATTCAATAATTGCAGTAAAACCGTACAAGTGATGTAACATCCACCAATATCTGGAGATATCAGGGTAACTCTGTTGGCAGAGCATCACGACGGAAACGTTAAGGTCCCGGGTTCAACTCCCGGTCTTGGTCGATGTTTTTTCACTTGTAATTTAATTGAATATCCCTTGCTGAGGAAGTGTGTAAGCGGAAAAAATAATAAAAACAAAAAATAAGTAAAACAAAAGATATTGTCAACAAAAATTTATTATTTGCTACAGTTGGTTTAAGAAGTATATGAGTGCATTTAAAACAATTAATTTTCATGGTTTGAAAAAAGTTTCTTAAAACTGAGTGTTGCGAAATTTCTTCAATACTCATAAAATTTCTTTTAACTATATTTTAAAATACTAATATCTTCAAGTTTTTTAGTTTTAATTTCTGTTTAAAAACACGTCTTAAATGTGTTCATTTATGCAAAATGAAGGTGATACAGAGGTATACCGAAAACATTTATCATTTGCTTGTTTTATTTCATTGCCATTTGTAAAGCTATATTTAAAAATACGAATTTTCTGCCGACTATTTTTAAAACCATTGTGCTATATACGACGAACCAAATTTCCACCAATTAAAAAATTACTTCTATTACCAACACTTTTCCTGTAAAGCATATAGTGAGAAAACTAGAAAATACAAGGAGAAAATAATTTCAGTAAGCTTCCTGAGTATATCAAGGAAATTAGAACTAGGTAAATTAAGAAATTTGTAAACAATGTTTAGGATATCGAGGAATTATGTACATCTAAGGATTAACTTTTTGATATGTTATTTAATAATCTAAGGATTATTTAAATAATGATAATATTTGGTATTATGACGCTAGATGAGGTATGGCCTAACTGGAGTTATTCAAAACTATTAGCCCTCTCGATTAAAGATCACATTGATACCACGAAACTGTAATATTCTCACTGGAGGAACGTGGTTCTTGTCTAAAATCTTAAAAAAAACTAACTTTATATTTCGCGAATTCTACAGAGTTCGGTTTTCATCTCCATCAATAATAAACGACAGTATTATCAACTTCATTCATTTTAATGTTATTTCAATTGTATTCCTTTTTGTTTATTTATTTCATTTAAATTACAGTCGGGAGCACGAACACTAAGCATCAGTGTTGCCAGATCGTGGCGCAGAGCAAGTCATTCTCGACCGCTCCTCGCTTTGCCAGTCCCATATCTGGCAACAGCGCAAAAATTCTCACCCGTCTTATTTCGTGCTCCCGACTGTAGTTTGAATTACTTGTATTTCCATTATTTTTTTATAATTTTCTATCCTTTTTGACTTCATTACATCTTAATTTTATTATTTTTGTATTATTTGTTATTAATTCTATCATTTTAACAATCGTTTTAGGCATCGTTTTATCTTGATACCTGACTCGACCTTTACGTTCATGTAGTATTTTGCAACTTGGTATTTAATATCAGATTTTTACTAAATTGTCATAACTCTTCTTTGGCTCGTGCGATCTTATTGAATTTGGAGTCATTTATTTTTCCACGATGATTATAACCAAAGTTATTCAATTTAGAAAGTTGTATGATTTCGTCAGACATTTACTACATTTCTCAAATGATTTTTATTTTCCTGTTGGTGCTGATTCAGTTTCTTCTAAAAACTCCAATGCCTTTTCTTCTATATTTTTTAGTTTTTAAGTTATTCTTCTTTTCTTCATTCTTTTGCCCTCCCCTCCCCTCTGTTTACTTTGTAAGACTTTCATTACATTTCTTATTTACCGATAATTATTTACACTGTTTAATTGTTTTCCATCATCAATTTACGTATATTTAATAACTTTAAAAATTAAAAGAAGGATATTGGTTTTTAATATTTTTTCATAAGATATTAATTTGGATGACACTCACATAACTGTAAGACATACTTATTCTAAACAAAGTTATACATTAAATTTTTACTAATTTATACATTATTCAAATAAAAAAAAAAACTATTCTAAATTGTCTTTCTAAATGTTAACAAATTACATTTTCTTTTTCGAAATTTGTCTAAACCGATTATTTACATTCTTAATATCACCTTTAATCTGGTTTTCTTTAGTTTTTAAAATTTCGTTTATTTTAATTTTCCCAAAATTTAAACTTACGATTTTAGGTTAATTTCTTCGGATTTATAAATATATTTTTTAAACTTTGTTATTACAATTAATCTTCTATACCTTATTTCTAAAAAAAACACACGAAATGTTATACATTATTTTAACATGGTCTCTGATGCAAGTCTAAGCAGATTTGATCGAAACTCAACCTGTCCCATTTGGTCTGTGCCTGTCTACACAGCCTTCATTCCAGTTCAGTTTGGTTCTTTTTTCTTATACTTTGCATTGCAATATTTTTACAAACAGTTTGCTTCTATTCTTTTAAACTTATTTAAATTTATTATTATTTGTAATATTATTTCTCTTATTTGACACCATGAATTATTCAAGAATTCGTGTGTATTAAAAAAATTAAATACCCTTTTTTGAAAACCATTTTTAATTTGAATTACTATTTTTACTTTAGTTAAGAACTTCTAAATTTCGCTTCTTATTGATTTTATTTGATACATGAATTTATTTATTTATTTCCTTGAGACAGAACATTTGTTCGTCGCAAGACAGATTTGTTTCGTCTGGAGAAAGACGGTGTAAGGGAACTGAAGGATGTACTAATTCCTACAAGATAATAAGCTATCCGCTAAGAACAGAAAGCCTCTGTAGAACATGTTGAGAGTAATATGGGAGTTTCAAGTTTATGTTTATTTATTTGGTACTAGGACGGTCGAATGTTTTTAGAAAGTTTGCTGGTTTTATATCATTAGCTGTATTCTGTAAAATGTTATGAGACAATAAAAGAATAGACATATTAAATTTGATTTATTATTTTGCAATGTCTTTTTAGACTCTTAATAAACATAACTCAGTTTATGTCAGTTTTATCGTTGTTTTTATTGGCATCTGTCGTGCATCCCATGTTTTATTTCTATATTTTACTCTTCAAATTGTACCTACATTATAGTTTT
Organism: Philaenus spumarius; assembly: GCA_018207615.1. NCBI lineage: Eukaryota > Metazoa > Arthropoda > Insecta > Hemiptera > Aphrophoridae > Philaenus > Philaenus spumarius. The sequence continues at coordinate 197,885 of JAGFPH010000890.1, read as the reverse complement.
TTATTTGAAAAGCTGAAATTAAATGAAACAAAAAAGTTAAGAGATAATAGAGATATTGAGATAATTGGAAAATAAATATTCCAAATTAACTTTCCTACGTTCACAACTTCACATCATTTAACCGTAGGCCTGAATCTAATTATTGCAGTTCACATTTCACTCGCAACACATGCATCATCTTGTACAATGCATGTACGTGACCTTCCGGGCACATGCCTTCTGTATATCTAATTTAGATTGTAAAATCTAAATTTTACTAAATCTAATTACAACTTGCCCACGTGACCAGAGAAGGAATAATTAAATCTCGCACCGTCTTGTACTCCTCCTAGGCCTATACCAACGCCGTATAATACGGTTTATAATTTTATTTACTTGTGTTTGTTTATTTAAGAACTTGAATTATTATCTTATTTTTATATGAAACTGTAAATATTATTTCATAATGAAATGCCATTGGTACCCAAGAGGTAAAACATTTGTTTGTATTTTACATATCAAACTTCATATACTTACAAATATATTCATAAAGATACAAAATCTATACGTCCACCTGAAGGTAAAAAGTAAAAAAAATAGTTGTGGCGACTAAACTGTAAAGTTATAAAAAAATCAACTTATAAAATGTCTTAAAATTACGTTTTTTTTATCACAAATCATCATATACAAATTGGGCACCATATTGGAAAATGACTAAAACTTTCATGTAAAGTAGATGGTATAAGTATGTTGTCATATACATAGTAAAAAAGTTAGCTTTTCTTTACTTTTTGTGATACAATATAGACCCTTACCCTGGGCACTTCAAGGGCTAGGATGGAAATGTCTAAATGACATTTCGTAAAATAAAGTAGACTGTACAATGAGCAATATTCTGGCATTGCTAGGAAGCTTGTCACGTTTTTAAAATTAACGTAACTATAGAATTTCCCCATGAATTCCCTCATTTTGTTGTTCTTTTTACCAAAATTTTAGAAATAGATAATTTGTAATAATAATTATCAATCTATAAAATATTTCAAGAAAGTACAATTAATCTGACCATCAACGAGGAATTTACCTGATGATGTAAGACTTTTGAGATGGACAATATTAAGAAGTGGATAAATAAATTACAGAAAATTATTGCGACTATTTTCTCCTATACATTAATTTGTAAAATTAACTGTTCGTAAAAACGTATATGATTTTATAAACAAATA
>JAGFPH010000890.1:162367-196673 GCA_018207615.1 Philaenus spumarius | reverse complement strand
TATACACTAAATTAACCTCTGAACAAAACATAACTAACAAGTTTCAATAAAAACTGGTCCCACTATATTTACATTACTAGACAGCATTGTGTATATAATAGACTTCCTTCCGCGGTTCTTCAGCCTTAAGTGGATTTCGGTCTCATATTTAATGTATAGTCTCGCAAATGATAATGCATACAACGGACTATGAAACTTATGTTATTTGTTTCCAGATTTTTCTGTATGTTTAACAAATGTTTACCTATATTTCCTTTGAAAACGATTGCAGAAATGTATAGGAAGAATATTGAACCAATGAAAACAATCAATTGAATATAGCAACACTCGATACAAAATATATAGCTGTGACTTTCAAAGGTAAAAATATTCACCTTTATTTTTCGTTATAATGAGATAATACTCTAAGAAGATATACCTCCATAGTTAAATCCAGTACACACATCCGCTACCTCAAGCAATGCAATAAACTTTAAGTAATGCTACAACTTAACGAAAAGTAATGGCTTAACTTAAGCACTTGGAGTGTTGCAGTTTTTCATCACCGCGTTGCAATATATTGCCAGTTGCAGTTTTGGTATATTCGCATCTAAAATCTTCACAAGATTTTCCACAACTGCGGTTTGTTTTTCGTTTAAATATTGTTTTGAAATTTAGAAATTGTAGGCAATAAAAGTTGCTTGATCTAATAAACCTGTAATTAGGCGAAAACCTTTAGTAAGAATTTTAAATATTTTTTGTGTTCATAGTAATATTATCCCTTGGCATAATAAGAGCACGCATTTACGTATACAAGGTAGGTGGAAATTTAATTGTAAATGTTTTATGGTTCAGTATTTTTATCGGAACGAAAAACGGGATCACAATGTAATTTCATGTATTTTCACAGTAAATCAATTTAAACTGCATACATTTTAATAATAGAAATATAAAAAGCACTTTAATATGAATTTTTGGGGGTCAAAGTTTGGTACTACAAAAACTAAATAAATAGTCTATGTTACTTACTTGTTGAAAAGACTTAAAAATTATACGGTATGAATTTATTAAGGTATTCCCTAAAAAGTTATGTTGGAAAAAAACAACTATATTTTCGAAAAGTATTGCAACTAAAATTGTGTAAATTCATTTTGGTATTAAATGTATTCACATACGTTAAGAACAACAATAGCAGATATAAACTTTGAGAACAATTGTTGAGAAATATGTTTTTCTCTCAAATGTTGGTGCGCGGTAATGCTGTGTTTGGGAGCCTTCTCTGGTATAATTTAATCTAGCCATGTTTAGCAGTTTAATATACTGAGTAATAAGAAGTATTGATATGTTGGAATTGAAAATAATTTTGATAAAACTTTCCAGAAGTTGTCTGTGCTTAACCTTCATTTGGTATAAATTTATTCGTAATTGGAAAACATCGATAATAACAGTCGAAAACGAAATGAAACAAAAATGTTAAGAAATAATATAGATATCGAGATAATTGAAAAAAATATGTTCTGAATTAACTTTCCTACGTACATCATTTAACCGTAGGCCTAAATCTAATTATTGCAGTTCACATCTCACTCGCAACACATGCATCATCTTGTACAATGCATGTACGTGACCTTCAGGGCACATGCCTTCTGTATATCTAATTTAGATTGTAATTACAAATTGTACTAAATCTAATTACACCTTTTCCCACGTGACCAAACAGAGAGAGAGTAATTAAATCTCGCACCGTCTTGTACTGTTAGGCATATATCAACGTCATATAATACAGTTTATACCTTGTGGTTGTTTATTCAAGAACTTTAATTATCTTATTTTTATATGAAACTATTTATAAATATTATTTCGAAATAAAGTGCCATTGGTATCCAAGAGGTCAAACATAAGCTATAGTTTGTATTTTAAATATCAAAATTGATATACAAATACTTACATATTATTTTGTAAAGGAAATAATATGTTTTTTTGTCGCTAAGCGATATCTCCCTTAATTCTTTATCAAAGTTAATTATTTAAACATAATTTTAAAACTTATGTTCTCCGCTATTGACGAAAAATAAACAAACAGCTTAAAATTCATGATTATGTTACACAAATTTATAAAAAATCTTTTATATTATATTTCATATGGTTCCTAATGAAAGCCTACATGTTTAAATAGGATGACTGTTAGTTAGATTGTTTACATTCTAAGATTACATATGGAAACTGTTATTTATAAACCAACGTAAATAAATAAAAGTAATTAACTGAATTAAATCAACTTGTTAAATCAGGTAACTGTAGGCCTACTCCTAACTTCAAAAAATGTTCAAGGAAACCGCGTTTGGGTCTAATGATAGTGGTGGAGTTGCGGCAAAGACGTTTCACGATATGAACCCAATTTCACGTGTGTATTATCTAAAATATCGTAGACATTACTTTCTTCAAAATATGTTATCACGGAATAAATAAAATGACCGATCTTAATGAGCACACATTAGTGGAACAGGTCTACCGAACTTGTACTATTACGTGTGTTTATATTGTTATCGCACAAAACGTGTTTATACACTGATAATGCATTGTTTGTCTGCTTGCACAGTATGCGGGATGTGGGATATGCTCTACTTACTTCATCATCCTTGGCCTTAGTCCAGATACACAAATAAACAACTCTCATGCTGACAGTTTTTATCGGAAATTTATCGCAAGCAAAATTTAAAAAGCGTGAAAGGGTTGCGCTGTTTCGGGTGTTGGCAGGCTGACAAAATAAATCTTGAAACCCCGAAGTTTCCCTCTTGGTCTACAAATCTCTCCGACGGAATATCGCATGTAAAAAGTGAAATGAATTGCTTAACAGATATTGTAAATGATGTTTTGAAAATTGTTTAAGTGCTAGGGATGGAATTTATGTCGTCGTTACGTCCAAGGCGAATATTGTTTTGTAAATAATACTTTAGTGTTTGTAAATCAAGTTTTCCCAGACGTTTGGTGCAATTTGAACAACCCATTCTAACAGTGAAAGAATGCAGAATTTATAAGAACATTTGAATGAATTAACTGTAACGACTGGTTTTTTATTAATATTAATCAACATAAACAAATGAAATAAAATATGTTTTGAAACAAAACATACCTAAATAATAAAAGGGGCTAAAAGTTCGTTTTCAGATGGCTTTTTGGCATAATGACATTGCGACGCAACATAAATTCACCGAACTTGTGATGACAACTGGCTTTCAGCTTTCTTGACGAAAAATGCAGTAAGATTCGTTGCCGTGGCACTAAAGGTTTGGTAAATTATGCTTTTACATTAACAAACCAAATTGTACATGGAATTCGCTTATTTCGTAAAACACTCCAGTGTTATGCAGAAGTTTGTATAGTTATAGTATTAAACGTTTTTTAAACTCACAGTTGAACAATTATCCATGATTTCTTTCTAAAACGGAACACATTAACAGTTATATGAATAAAAAAGTTACAAGGCCCAATCAAATTTAAAATTACTCTCGTTAATCATAGAAATGTTAAAAATAAATGTATACAATATACGTTTACCATTTCGTTAAACAACGTCTCCCTACAGATCTACAGTTCCCCTCTTCCACAGATCCTAGATATTTTTTACACCATTAAATACATGCTACGACAATATTATTAATATCTTATCTATAAGAAAATGAATTGCAGTATCTGTTGTTTACCCAGTACTTAATATTCTCTGATCAAAGTACTCATATGCAGATAATAAATTGACGTTTTGACAGTTTAAAGATATTTTTATAATTTTAAACGTTGATGCTGCTCATTTGCTTAAAAAATTACAAAAATTGGCACAATTTCAACTTCATTCCATTACAGTTTTCGTTTAATGCAAGGTATAAGGTTTGGCCAAATTTTAATTAAAGTTAAAATTTACATGTAATTGATTTGCGCTCGTCCATTGTAAATATTTTCTCTATAATATACCAGGTGTCTTAAAAGTCCCACCCTCCTATTATTTTTTTATTGATGGAAATAGACAGATTTGCTTTGGGGATTGTTAACATGATAAAAAATTTAGTTTTTTGATGTATCGTAAATTTCAACTCCTCCCCCAAAAATGGGGTATTTTGGGGTCAGTCGAAAATTTTAAATGAGAACCCCTATTGAAGACCTCATTTTAAAGGTCTTGATAAAAGAAGAAGATTGGGGCAAACCGGAGGTCTTTATGTTGTTGACTCTATCCAACATAATGGCCAATATAAGTTATAATTTTCCCCAAAAACTCCTATTTAAAGCTTCATTAATAATTATGTTACAGTGAGTAAAACCTTTAGCACTCACCTCATTTTCACTCAGATTAAGTGCTCGAAACGAGAACCATTGACTTCTTGACCAAAATACAGCCTGGACTCAAAGTGTTGCCTAACATTTCACAACATTTCTGGTGTGATAAGGTGACAAGCATGTTCGATCCTTCGGTCGTGAGTCATCTAGGTTTTATAACTTAGATTGAGCAGTCATCTACTGGATGAAACCCTTGTAAAAAATAACAGATAAATCATCTTTAACATTTTGAGGTTATTTAAATAGGGAAGGATAACTTAAACTCTGTTTGAAGTTATCATTATTTATTAATGATGGATGTTCAATTTTATTATTAGTTATTAGGACATAAACCTAGAGAGGCCTATGCAAGGAAACGAAGTAAAGCTAAAATATACCACTAACCTTAACCATCCTACAGAGTAAATTTCAGAGCTGAAACTGAGAACTTAAAAAAAAATAAAAAATAAATAAAAAACACACAATAATACAAACACAGAAAAAGGCTAAACATCGTGTAATGATTTTTTAACACACTTATTATGGCAAATGTGTGAATAAGTAATAATAAAATGAAACGGTTACGTTTGATGAAAAAAATAAAAACTACGAATAAAAAGGTCTTAAAATTATATTTTATATTTAAAATAGTTATAAAATAAAGACTTTTAAAAACAACGTATTTATTTTTTATAAGTTTGTACTGTATTGAAAAATGGCGAAAAATCACATTCCCATTGGTTCTTGAGCCTCCACTATAAGTAAACTGTCAGATATGTATTATATATAGTTAAAAGTTAGCTTTGGTTCACTTTAGGTAAGCCACATTGCTTATAATATTATGAAATCTTTTTTTACTTGTCCATCCAAAAAAGTAAAACAAATATAAATACATAATTTAAAGAAAGTTTATACAAAATAAAATGAGTAATATATAAGCTAGCGAATATATTAAACTATCACAAATCACTTAGACATTTGATTAAAAAAAAAAACATTTTAAAACAAATACCCTACATTTAAGAGTCCAGGATTTTTAGAACTGTAAAATCAAAATAAATTTTTAATCGCATTCCTAAAAAAAATCATGATTGGAAACATTACCATCGTTTAAGCTCTCCGTATATTTCGTCATTGAAACCCACAGATTAAAGAGTAAACTTTCGTATTCAGAGAAACGACGAGGAAATCGTTCACATAATTTATCTTAGAAAGTAAAGTCAAAGATCTACAACCTTGTAACACTAAAAGAACGGGAATCCCTGGATCGAGTTCGCAAAATAATTTCCTGGAATAACGCCCAACGATCAGCTGAGAGCAGAACAGCTGTTGACGAGTGTAGGAGTAGATGCACCGTTAGGTTTAGACCAGTTCTTTGCCACTATTTTCGGTAGATGGATTTGCCCCACTGACCGAGCTCCACATAATACCGGATAGCAGTAGTTCAAGCTTCCACGCCGTTTCCAAAGGTTCTGTTTTATAATGAAGTTCAGTTGTTCAAAGTGTTTGTGGATTGCTCTATTATGTTTTGTATTGTTGGTGTTCCTCGTTCAAGTTTCCGGTCAACAGGTCAGTTTCCGGTTTTGTTTTACTTTCGCTTTTTGTTAAATGTTTGATTACCATAGGTATATTACTTTCATATAAAAAAATAAACTGTATAGTGAGCTCTAAATTTAACATTTGATCTTACAGTTATAACTATTATTATTAATATTGTTACTTCTGATAAATTTTATTACTCTTATTATTTGTATGAACACAATTATTATGTTAACTAAACATGTTTTTATTTGTTTATAAGTCATTTGCAACAAACGTTTTTATAAATTGTAATCTAATCAAAGCACGATTTTACTTTGTGAAAAGTTGTAAAATAATAATGATTAATGAACGTGGAGCAACAAGCTTGATAAAATCTAAATGTCGAATCTTTAGAAATTCTTAATTTTACTTACATGTTTTACTTTTAATATAAGTTATTGTTAGTGTGATTTTAATCGATGGTTTATAGAAATTACGGTTTTGAAAACCATAACATACAACACTTTCATTGTATTATTTTTTTCCAGTTTAGAATTTGTGTTTCCTTCGAGAAATAAAAAGAAAATGCATGGAATAAAAAACACCTTCCCTAATTTGACAAACTATGGCCTGAAATTTACCGTTGTGATATAAAGTATCTCAAAATTAATTTAGTCTAAAAGTGCACGATGTATTTTGCTTAGTTGGTATTCTGATATATTTTTACGGCAAAAGATTTATCATAGGACATTCAGAAATATAATGTTTTTCTCAAAAGTGTTGTATAATTACCAAAATCTAGAAAGAATACAGCATAAAATAAAGATCTTCTGAGGAACGATCTCGGAGGTTTTACAGAATCAGCTACACATAGTAAAAGTTATCAAAGTGCCTTCATTGTAATGCTTAGTAAAAGACAAATGTTATTTTCCTAATGCCAATTTTTCTTCTAAATCACCTCAAGACATTTTATAAACAATTTTATGAATAGTTTAAATTAAATTTTGTCACTATTTTATAGTAATATAAAGTTATTTGTTAACTGTAGACTTTAAAGAAATGATAGAAATGTATGTTTAATTTAAGACTTCGTTTACTTGAGTTTGAGATCAAACGCTGCTTTATCTTAACTTTAACGAAACGTCAATGTGATTTTTACGCACTGTTTGTTTTAACTTTTCAACTATTTTTGATATTCTACTTTAATATTTTAGTACTTGGTGTCCAAAAGCAAAAGTCAGAAATAAAATTAATTCAACTGTATGCGTTTGTTTGCATTACTTTCTGATAGGCACTAACATTTGGCGGCTATATTAAACGGAATCTTGAAAAACTTGATATTAAATATTGTTAGGTTCCCTACTAGCTTTGACCGCCAAGTTAGTTAATTGTGAACGAAATAATTTAACCTATATTTCATATAATGTGAATACTAGTAATTGGCAAACTGCTACCCATATGTTTCAAAAGTGCGCTTGATTTAGTTTAATATTTCTAGTTCATGATTTAGTGTGTAGAGGCTTTTGGACAATTTATATTTTTTTAAATTACCCAAAATTTACGTATTTGACTATCAATTTCGGTCACAGATAAGCATTTACTAGGTTCGAACTAACGCCTTCATTAACTCTATAATAGCCTTACATTCTTAAAGGCTCCTTCATTTAATTTAATTAACTTTGTTTTCGGTTAATGAACTCTACCTCATCTCATGATATATTTAGTAAATTTATTTACGAACATTTAATATTGTGGTAGTATCATACAATTCTGTTGAAACTTAAGGCTACAGACTAAACAGCTGTTACTACAATTTCGTCAAAGTTTTTCAAGAATCTGACTGTTGAAGTTTGAAACTATAATGTCCCAATCAGCTGTGCAATATAAATTAATATGTGTTTGCTGTCATAGCTACTAAACGGATATGTAATTATTAAAATTATATTTTCAAAAAATTTTATGAGCCTTGTTGAAACTATAAGTTACAAACAAATGAAAGATTTTCGAACAGTAATTTTACTTTCTCACTATACAATAGTATAGAGAAAGTATAGTGATCGCAAACAAAATCGATGTCGAGATTTTTGTGGAAATATCTGTTTTGGGACCCCCTGAGTTAAAAAAAAGTGGTTTTAACAAAATGTCTGTCTGTATAAAAAGCTAGAGAGCAAACTATTCTATCGATTTCGAACAAATTTGCTCCAAACATGTCAATTAGGCCTGTATAGATGCACGAAAAATGGTTTTGAAAAGTTTATTAATGCAAAAAAAACCCCAAAAATAAGTTATTATTTTTTTAATAAAAAACGGCTCTAACGATTTTGATAAAATTTGGCTTATTTGTAGCCTTTAATGTGCCCTACCATATACAAAAAACAGCATCTTTCTAAAAATTCTCGTGTCGGATAGCTAATAATAATAAAAATAACTGATTTTGAGGGTTTTTTGGCCGAAAAGGAAATTGTTTTTCAGAAAAAATTTGTGTGCATCTATACAGGCCTAATTGACATGTTTGGTGCAGGTTTGTACGAAATCAATTGAATAGTGTTCTGTCTAGATAATAATAATAATAATAATAATAATAATATTTATTAGTTAATATCCTACTTTAATATCACCTCTCCTACCCCTCCTACAGTTATGAAGTCACAGTGAATATGTTTAATAATTTAAATATTATGTTTGTGAGAAAGTATGTGCCAGTTCCTGGTACCGTTTATTTTACAATATCCCGAACATGGGAAACAAATTAAAACCAAGTTTACCTCTTCAAAATATTGCTATACTTAGACTTCATTACGCTAAAGTTAAGGCAGTTCTTTAAATGAGTAATATATATTTAAAATATTCATACACATTATATTCCAAAAAGGTATTTATTCAACAGTGTATTCAAGTTTAAATAACCTTCTAAATTTAAGTGGTTATATTATGATTGCCTTGTTTTAAACAATGATAGTTTCACGATGGAACAAAAGCTGTGTGGTCTAGTTTTTAAGCCTTAAAGTTTATATAGCTTAAAATTAAATTAAATGTTTTATTCATTCCATAATTGCGCTAGTTATTTTCTAAAACGTTTCACTCGAGTATTTACAAAACTAAACACTAAGGAGTTCTACAACATTGTGAAACATCGTTAACTCTAGTTGCTACATACATTAAAAGGTGGCAGGCAAAGTTTGTATCATAAAATCTGATGACGCACTAACATAATAGTGACCGTGTACGCTATCTATGTGACATGAATAGAAACACTTTAATGTTATTTTTACAGTTTACATGTTAATTAAAAACAGAACCAGAATAGGGTTTGTGTTCGTTAATATGATCGGATAAATCCTACAGTTTCTAAATATTACACTTTTAGTTGTAATTATTTTAAGATATTTTATAAATATAAAACTTGTAACCTTGAAATATTTAAACAATTTAGTACAAAATTGTTTTTAGTACGATTAAAAAATAAATAAATGTTAACTTGTGTATATTGTTTAAATAACTGGACAACCCTTTTACGATTTTAATTGTTGAAAAATAAACATGGGTTGCTAAAAAACGTCGAACATTCAGACTATGTTTGTAAATAAATTTTTTCATTGCTTCTACAAAACATGGTTCATTTCTCTTGAAACATATTTGACCGAGCGAAACGAGGTCTTCGTTTTAACTCGACCGTTCGGCATTTCGTCTGTGTGTCTGTATGTCAGTATGTCTGTGTGCCTGTGTGTCTGTATGTCAGTATGTCTGTGTGCCTGTCTGTCTCACGATTACGGCCAAACGCCTTGACTGATTTTGATGATTTTTTGCATGAATGTTCCTTATTCCTAGGCTGAGCCATGTATATGTACTGTTTTTACATTTTTAATTTTTAACCCCTTAAATAAAATAAATATGGCGGCTGGACCGTTTCTCTCAGTATAAGCTTTTTTCCAAAGTCAGTTTGTGGCTTAACCGTAAGTCGAATTTAAAAACTATAAACATTTTGCCGGTAGCAAATTAAATTTTTAACAAAATTGTATTCTTGATTTTTTTTCCGTATCTCTAACGGTAGGCTCACAAAATGGCCGTAAACTTCAAATTTGTTAAAAATCGTCCAAGTTTTTGTATTTTAACCATGTTTTCATAAGTTTATTCCAATTCAAAAGTGTTCCATAGCTTTTCTGTAGATAAAGGTTCATAGAATTCATATATGCCAGTAAACAAAAATGATTGAAGTAAAATTAACAAAGGTATTAGCTCAAGAAACAAGCATGTTCAGTAACGAAAGGAAAAAGTTCAACTTTAGGATTACATAAAAAGTAGTAAAGAATTTTTGTAAGATTTCATAAATGTAAAAAAGTTTCGTAATTTAGTTCTAAATAGAACTGTATAAACATATTTATCAATTTCAAATTGCTTATTTTGAAAACACCAGTTTGTATGTTCCTACTACAAGACTGCTAACAAAACTAGGCCTGTTTTGAATAGTAATTTAGGAATATATCTTTTGCCCAAAATTGCAAAATTGACATATTATTATAAGAAAGTTTAGAGAATAAATCAAAGAATTGAACTGTATACTTGTAAATTATTTTTTTATAAAAGTATTTTACTTGAATTACAAAATGAGATGAAACAAATGAAACCTCGCGACGATAAAGGACATACAAAAAATTACCGTTGGACTGCGAGGGAAGTGTTGGTACATGGGTGGAGATCTTGAAGCTTTAACATAGTTTTTTTTTCATTATTTCTAATATTGGAATATGATATGGAACTGAAAATACATTGTTAAGTTTTAGTTATTTAAGTATGTAAGTATTTAATTTTATGTTTTCCCTCAATAACGCGATATGTGTACCTTACGCATTATTAACCTACATAAAACACAATGCCCCCTAAAAGAAAATCTTTAGCAGTTAAAGCTCAAGAAAAAAAAACGAGAACTAGAAACCCCGGAATAGCGGGAATTGAAAAATAATGTTTCACTGGCTAAACCTTCTGCTTACTTCCTTACTGGCACACTGTTTTTAATCTAAGCTCAAAACCACATTTGTTATTTCAACGAGCGAGGTCTACTGTTCTCAGAACTACTAGTTATTTAATGTTGAGTAAGTTATTACTATTTTTGTGATACGATTTCGATGAATTTTAACATTTTAAGATGCATAACATGATTAGACTAAAAAAAATACGAAATACGTATAGTAAGTTTTTAAAGGAAAGTGCTACAATGCATCACTGAGCAAGGGTTTTCTGATTTTATATGACATTCAAATAGTGAACTTGTGTATAAATAACCACTTCCTATACAATATCAGCCTGTAACACTATTAATTGTTATCCTAGCAATTGCAAAATTGCTCCCAGAATTCAATAACTTGAATTATATTACCTCTACTAAATTACTAAAAAAATCCAAACAGTTTATTTACTTTTCCCTGCAGGAACATGTTGAAGAAATCATTACTCCAGATTTGATCATGGAGCGGGAGAGGTTGTCCTTCCTTCAATGGCTCTTCCAGCTACTTGGGAGTTGGGCACAACCCCCTGTCGAAGAAAAACCTCCAGAACCTATAGATCCGGCTCTATGCGAACCATGTAGTGAGTATCTGTCACGAGAAATTAAGAAAACATTTGATATTGCATAATATATTCAACTGATGCTAGGGGTGTGTATTTCATAAAACACTTTCAGGTTATTACGTTTTTAGTAATCAAAGTAAATACAAATTTACTGACAAAGCAAAGAACGATCTTCTACTTACTTTCTGATTTGGTGGGATGTATTCATAAATTAAATTAAATTACAGTACCACGTAGGATATCAGGTCGTAGGGTAAATGATGTATTTAGCCTTAAAACCAATTCTTGAAACCTGTTATTTAATTAAATTTTGTTTTTGTACACGTATTTTTTAAATAATACCAACCAAACAATTTTCCACAGCTTAATGGTTTGGACGATTCACATAATGCATTGTATAGACAATGCTACTAATAAACAAAAATGGTAATTACTTTTGTGATTCCAGTGTTACATTATGAAAGTTGGTTTAGAGTATATTGTGTTGTAGAAAAATACTCTGCTGGTTGATATGTATTCAGTTTTATTCAACTCTCAAGATCTTCAGTTTAAATATTAAATTGTCACAGTAAATAAACATTTTTAAAGGAAGGATAGCTACAGGAAGTAGAGATTACGCAGCACTATTAAGTACATTTAGAAGTAATAAGGACATTTACATTTTTCACTGTTTTTCGGAAAACAGAACCATTCGATTTTGTTGAAAAACAAGGTGTGGTTTTTGACAGTATATTTAAGTTTAAACAAATCGTTTTAATCCAAAACTTATTTACGGTATTTACTTCATAATTGGTATGCTTATGAAGGAAGTGTTATTTTTTTCTTTGAACCTTTGTTCGTTGTTTCTACAGTTACAGAATTCGATAGAAAACTGAACGGGCGATATAAATTTGCCCTTGACGTTTTTAAATAAAAAATTAAAGTTTTTGAGTTATTTTAAAACTATATCTTTACATTGATTACCCTTCAAAATTTCAACTCAATCGGTTAAGCGGTTTAAATATATACATTATTTAGTAAAAAACTAAATGGGGAATTTTTGGTAAAGGGGGCGTTCACGGAAATATGTTTATAAGAACTTTTCGTTTTACTTTGATCCGTGTAACCACGCATTTAATTATCTCAGCGCAAACACTTGTACAGGCCGAGCATTATAACAGAACATGGGAGTAAAGTGAAGTTTAAGGGAGTAAAATAGAGCTTCAAACAGACGAGTATTTTTATAAAGGTTAAGCGTTAGCTAAAATTGTAATACATCGCAGCATTGAAACAGTAGTAACTGTAAATATTAAATTTAGTTTGTAACTTTGAACAATACAATACAGTTTCTGTCTATTGACTGTATTTGTATTTCTGTAGCTTGTGGTTTGGCGAACAAGAAGAAAAGGATAGTCGGCGGACACATTACCTACGTGAACCAATACCCGTGGATGGCCTTGCTTATGTACAGTTACAAGTTTTATTGCGGAGCTACGCTTATCAACTCAAAATACGTGCTGACGGCAGCTCACTGCATCAATGGGTGAGAATGTGCAATTAAATACTGTTTACTCTTTTTAATTGTGAATGTATATTTGTTTTAATTACTAAAGTTATTCTACTATTATTATGAATCGTTTATTGTTTTATTAAATATTTCATAGTAATTTCACTCTAAATGTTGAATGCCCATTCTGTTATTCGTAGAGTATACAATTTACTATACAATAAAAGATAAATTATATGAGTTCACACATGAATAGAAGGTGTATAAATGTGGTGTATTTATTTAAAATATGTGCTCATATTAAATATATATGTTCAAATTATAAAATAATTGAGTTTAATTATTAGAATTTAATATGTTTAAAGGAAAAAAGAAAAACACACGAATTAAATAATCCGAAGTAGTCACCCAAACATTTATATTATTTACAATACATTTGAAGCAACACACAATTTTTCTTCGGTGTCACGGTTACTATTTGCGTGTAGTTTTTACAAGCCGTTAAAATAGGCATCACATTTTGTTAATATATGTGATTTATTAGCACGTATTTTATTTGTATTGCTATTTTAATTGGTACTTTTACATGGTTACAAACAAATATTTAAATAGAGAGACTGTCCAAAATAATTACAAGTGATATAACTACTAATACAAGCATGCAAACTAATTAGTTTCATTTTATTTTAAAATAGTGAAATTGTATGCACAATATGATTTACTTCATCAATCAGGCGTAAAGAGCAAAGTTATTTTTTAAACAGTTGACATTTGTTACATAAATAAAACTTATTACATATATCAATCATTCATTATAATTGGTTTTGCGGTTTGTGAATTATGAGCGGTGAAGCAACAAGACTTGCATAATACTTAGTTTACAAAGTAAAAGAAGAATGTATCTGGTAACCAAGGTTCTGTTTTGCAGCCATCAGTATCAGGGCCAAGTGGCCAGATATTTCCGCAGAGCCTGATAAATTCTTGTTTGCTTTTAATAATAAATTAAATCCAGAATTTATTAGAGGTTCCTACTGTATCAGACTAGTCAACGCCTGCCGCTTCTCGACCACTCTGCTTTTCCGGAAATATACTAAGCAATGTGGAATTTCCTTCTACAGCCCCAATATCCCTACAGATTAATATATTGGGTGCTCTTCCTCTATGATCTACGTTTTTTGTTTGTTAATATTTTACCATGTATTCCACCCACATTCCTTCCTTTGTCTATCATAAATAGGTGTTTTGGAAACTGGTACTGATATTTAATTTCCATTTCATTCACTCTTACTACGCAGTTACCCGGAGTACATATTACAACTGATCGGTACAACCCCTTGTTGCTTCCATAAGTCTGGACTATTTCAAACTTTGAAAATTATAGGGTGGAAAAACATTTGGTCAAAGGCTATTATTTATGTCCATAACTTGAAAAGTTTTGTAAAACAAATTTGAGTTCGCTATAAATACAGTACTAAGTAAAGTCGACGCACCAAATTTTCCTCAATAGTTAATATTGTAGTTATTATATTGTATAAACTGCATAATATGCATATAATTATAGTAATTTCTTAAGAAAATTAATTCCCTATAATCCTTAAAATTCTTGTAAACCTACTTTAGTTTACCGGTTGATGTGTTGTGAGATGTGGAACATCAGCAAGATGTTTGCAATTCATTCCAGCTTCATAAGAAATCTTTTAATTGTTCTGCTGGAGACGTTTACATTTATTATCATTGAGATAAACCTGAAGGTCAGTGCTTGAAGAGGCTCTCTGTCTGAGCATTTTATCCTCAGAAAATGGCAATCTTTGTATCTCTTGATTTACTGACCTTGTTTTTGACGTGAAACATCCATTGGGGCGCCTTGGCAGTAAAATTTGCCCATTTGCCATTACGGCAAATGTCACGCTATCTTATACCATCTCTACGTCACCGCTCTAGACTTCCTTATGTGTGTGCGCGCACGTATACTATACACTTCGTTGCTTCTCTGTATGAGCTGCGCACTTCTCTGTATTTCTATCCGACTAGAGTATACTTCACACGTTTACCTCTTGTATGCGTGCTTGCTATAGTTTTACATAAATAAAAAATTTACATAGTTTTCAAAATTTAATTTTGTTTCATTTGTTGCAATCCTGTATGATTTACTGAAAAAAATAGGATTTTAAACAAAATTTAAAAATAAAAAAGCTTATATAAATACAACTATTTACTTAATATTATAATTATTATTTTACTGTCAGCTTTTAGTAGTTCATTAGTTCTTAAATTACAAAAACAAACCCACCTTCATAAAAAACTATTTGTCTCAAACACATAAAAAAACAACAAAATTTATTTAATTTATAAATGATTATATTAATTACAATAAAATAAACAATACGTAATAATTAATGCTAAATATAATAGCAATTAATTGTATTTACAATTTTATAAAATTACTATTATTTTTACTGTCCACCTCTATCTCTTGGAATTACTGAACCACCCTTATTCTGATTGTCATTAGGTTTACTCAGAACAATTATACTATATTATGTACAGTTAATATTAGTAGTTCTGTGAACAGTAGACCTCGCTCGTTGAAATAACAAATGTGATTTTGAGCTTAGGTTAAAGACAGTGTGCCAGTAAGGTCTGCTTAAGTAAGCAGAAGGTTTAGCCAGTGAAAAATTATTTTGTAATTCCCACGATTCCGGGGTTTCTAATTCTCGTTTTTTTCCTTTCTTGAGTTGTAACTGCTAAATTTTTTCTTTTAGAGGGCATTGCGTTTTATTTAGGTTAATAATGCGTAAGGTAGCTCAAAATATCGCGTTATTGAGGGAAAACATAGAATTAAATATTTACATACTTAAATAAATAAAACTTAACAATGTATTTACAGTTCCATATCATATTATAATATTATAAATAATGAAAACAAACGATGTTAAAGCGTCGTGATAGTGATCTCAACCCTACCAACACTTTCCACGCTGTCCAACTGTCATTTTTTGTATGTCCTTTATAGCCGCGAGGTTTCATTTGTTTCATCTCATTTTGTAATTCAAGTAAAGCTAAGTCAAATACATTTATGAAATCATAATTTACAAGTTTACAGTTTAATTATTTGATTTATTCTCTACACTTTCTTAAAATAATATGTCATTTTTGGGTAAAGGTATACTGTATTCCTAAATTACTATTCAAAATAAATAGGCCTAGTTTTGTTAGCAGTCTTGTAGTAGGAACACAAAACCTGGTGTTTTCAAAATAAGAAATTTGAAATTGATAAATATTTGTAAACAGTTCTATTTAGAACTAAATTACGAAACTTTTTTACATTTATGAAAAAAATTACAAAAATATTTTATTACTATTTATGTAAGTTGAACTTTTTCCTTTCGTTACTTAACATGCTTGTTTCTTGAGCTAATAACTTTGTTAATTTTAGTTCAATAATTTTTTTTACTGACATATAAAAACTTTTCTTTTCTTGAACTTTTATCTACAAAAAAGCTATGGAACACTTTTGAATTGGTTTAGAATAAACGTATATAAACATGGTTGAAATACAAAAACTTGATCGATTTATAACAAATTTGAAGTTTACTTCTATTTTGTGAGCTTACCGTTAGGGATACGGAAAAAAATCAAGAATACAATTTTGTTGAAAATCTAATTTGCTAATCGGAACTGTTATTAGTTTTTAAATTTGACTTACGGTTAAGTCGCAAACTGGCTTTGGAAAAAAAGCTTACACTGAGAGAAACGTTGCAGCCGATATTTTTATTTAATTTAAGGGGTTAAAAATGAAAAATGGAAAAAACCGTATATATACATCGCTCGGCCTTTCATGCAAAAATCATCAAAATCGGTCAAGGCGTTTGGCCGTAATCGTGAGACAGACAGGCACACAGACATACAGACACACAGGCACACAGACGAAATGCCGAACGGTCGAGCTAAAACGGAGATCTCGCTTCGCTCGGTCAATGAATACAATATAATTTCAAATAATACACATAAAACAAAGCCTCTTCAATCATAAGTAAGCACAGCGTTTCTAATTTAAAGTATCATCGTGAAAGATTAATAGTAATGTTCATTGTCAATTCGTGTTGGTGCATTACTTATATTCAGTAGTATATCCCTCCCCCAGTAGCACAACTACTGACAACCATGAAAACAAGAGTGTATCAGCTTGTGATAACATTTACTCTCATCCCTGAGTAGGCCTACTCGACCAATCCAGCTTTCACTGTCACCTAAATCCCATTCTGCAATTTGCTTATATTGGTGTTTGTTATGTAATCTGTGATTACACTAACATGTAATTTTGCATGTTCTCAGATTTAACAAGAACAAGATAACCGTCCGGATCTTCGAGCATGACCGAGACTCGGACAACGAGACTGCGCACTTTGACCGCAAAGTAAAGAGAATCATCAAACACAGTTCTTACAGCGACAATACTTTCAACAATGACATTGCTCTGTTAGCTCTGGACGAAGAAGTCAAGATTGAAAACGAACTTCGGCCTGTCTGTCTACCGCCTTCAAGTGAGTGTTAGCAGTTCTAAAACTTGTACAATTTATGTCACCGATCTTGTAGCTGTAACTCTTAAAATATACAACAGTACTGTAGGCCTACAAAAGTAGAAATTACTACATAAGAAGGATAGATGGGTTATGTTTAATCACTGCAATTGATGTATTTTAAATATTTAGGAGTAC
This sequence comes from Philaenus spumarius, assembly GCA_018207615.1. Taxonomy (NCBI): domain Eukaryota; kingdom Metazoa; phylum Arthropoda; class Insecta; order Hemiptera; family Aphrophoridae; genus Philaenus; species Philaenus spumarius. The sequence goes on along the minus strand of JAGFPH010000890.1, from coordinate 179,096 downwards.
TATTAAATGGTGCGTTGGCTTTGCCTAGTAGTTTAATTGAAGAAAACTAGAAATTGAAAAAAGAGATACAGTTTTAGTCTAGAATTTAGTTGTATTAGTCTCTCGACCAGAGATATTTTCCGTTTTATAATAATTTCCAACGCTAAAGTAGTGCAGACTCAAGAAGGGAAATAAATGTTTTGATTTGTTTAGTGTGTACTCTAGTACCTGCTTTTTATTATTTTTACGCCTAAAAACTATATTCAATAATTACATTTACTTATTAGTTTTAGTAAAGCTTAATTCAAAATTTTTTTCATTTTTTTGATGAGAGAAATATTACTTCTGTGTATTATGGCAGATTCCTCATGAACAAGTACCCTGTATACATGCAAGTGAAGTTATTATTTGAAATTTTTACTGTTCTATATGCAACTGTACGCGTTTATCTTTACAGAGAAGAGTTTTACCGGAAAGACCGGCGTTGTGACAGGATGGGGAGTAAAGAAAACAGGTGGTTCTACTTCATCCACTCTACAAGAAGTTGAGGTTCCTATCATGTCTAATGAAGAATGCAGAAAGACAGCGTACGGAAAGACCAGGATTACTGATAACATGTTGTGTGCAGGATATCCCGACGGGAAGAAGGATTCATGTCAGGTAACTTATAAACGGATTTGACTATAAAGAACCGTCACTTCCACCTATTTGTAATATAATTCATCTGAAGCTTCTGGTGTCAGTTGTTATTTTAATAACATTAAACGAACATAGTCTTGTGGTATTAGACGTTCTTTTGTTTATAGAACACTGTCTAAATGTATTATAGCGCGTGAGCTATAACCATTTTGTTGCCATTAAAAAACACACCTAATAAAAAAGAACACCTATTTATAGTGAAATAGTGGTTCACATTTAATTGGACCTTATAATTATTAGTTTCACTATGGGTTTTAAAATTTGTATAATGCTTTGTAAGTTTTCGGTAATAATTATTGTAAGAATAAACTTCAACTGATCTAATTATAGAAATTTTCGCAAGAGCAGAACCAGGTTCAATCCACGAACAGGTCAAATTATTTTTATGAAATTTAATTATTACCAAATAAAGAAAGAAAAAAATAAGTAATGGATAAAATGCTCGCTTAAATATTGACCTGGATATTAAAACAATGTGAGTTCTATCTACATTACAGGCGAAATGTATAGTATAAAATTAACTTTTGCAAATAAACGACGAAGGCAATCAGCTGATAGGATTTGGAACGTCTGTTTGTGAAGACCTAGAAATATGGACTTGTACCTTTGGTCTTGAGACAGATTGAGGTAAGTTGTGTGTTTTTAACAGATAAATTATACAACAATATTAAAAAAAATGTAATAATAAGTATTTTTCAATTTTCATGTTTTTTTTTTAAATTTCGTGACAAAGATTACTAGACTTGTGGACAACTTTTCGAAAAAGTTTATTCATTAGTTTTGTTTGGTTATAAACATTTTCTTGACATCTCAGCCCTAGTATTCTAGTTTTGTGTCTATTCATATTTTGGTTGTAATTTTAGGTTTGAAGTTAAACATAGATTTAGTCCACTAGGTCTATACTTTATATTTGGATTACATTTGTGTTAGCTTCAGTTTTTTACTTGGTAACGAGATTTGATTTATAGTCTCTAATCGTCGTGTATTATTTTCCTTTTACTTTCTCACTATACTATAGTATAGAGAAAGTATAGTGATCGCAAAAAAATCAATGTTGAGATTTTTGTGGAAATATCCGTTTTGGGACCTCCAGAGTCCAAAAAAAGGATTTTTACAAAAGGTCTGTCTGTATGTCTAACTGTCTATTTATGCCTGTATGTATACAAAGCTAGAGCGAAATCTATTCAATCGATTTCAAACAAATTTGCACCAGGCATGTCAAGTAGGAATGTATAGATGCACGGAAAACGGTTTTGAAATTTTTTGAAAAACAACCCCCTTTTTGGCAAAAAACCCCACAAAAAATCAGTTATTAAAAATCATCTATACAGTCCTAATTGACGTGTTTGGTGCAAATTTGTTCGAAATCGATGGAATAGTTTTCTCTTTATATAAAAATAATAATATTTTTTAGTTAATCTCCTACTTTAATAAATCACCTCTCCTACCCCACCTACAATTATGAAGTCACAGTGAATCTGTTTAATAATTTAATTATGTTTGTGAAAAAGTATTTGCCACTTCCTGGTACCGTTTGTTACTTAACTGAGGGCAAATGATCACAAATTCGACCTATGTTTCAAAAACTACCCCACTACACAAAATATATCTTGGGGCATTGCGATTTGAAAAAAATCCCATTACTTTAAATGAGCAACTCTTGTATTTATCTTTGTATCTGTCGTGGATCTCGAAAACGGCAATAACGAATTCAAAGAAATTTTGTATTTAGGTGTAGTTTTGATTTTTAAGTACACCCATATAGTTGTATTTCGTGTAAAAACGCAATTTTTTTAGAAAATATAATTTAAAAGTTGAAAAATTTTAACATAGGGTCTTATGGTTTGCCATGTTGGTTACAAAGAACAACGAAATAGTAAATAAAGCGATCAAAACAGCTGTTTATAAACAAGCCAATTTATAATGTTTTAGCACATTCTAAATAGAGTGGAATAGAACTGAGATCGAGTATTATCCAAAATCAGCTGTTCATTGGATAGTTTTTAATTACTGTTAAAAAACAAGCTAATTTAACAGTTTTAGCACGTTGGAAATCGAATAAATTGGGCCTGATTTAATAATTTATTTTGTCAAAAAAAAAGGTAAACTTGGCAAAGATGGATAAATTCTAGTAGTCAATTTTGTATATAGGCCTGGCTCATTTCTGAAACATAGTATTGTGGTTATGTTAATCCTGCAATAGTTTTTATTATATTTAGGCCTGGTTTCAATACTTTAGTTGACAGAAGATAGTAGAACTAGGACTAAAATCGTAATGGAAGGTCTCACGTTTCTAAAGCATGTATTTGAGGTTATAATTAATTTTGTAATTACTGTTAATATATTTAAACCTGGTTTCATAATTTTACAAACTTGTGTACAAACGAGCCAAAGATTAACGAGATTCTTTAGCGAATTTTCCAACTGCGAGCGAAGCTAAGCGTCCAGGGGAAGAGCCCTTAGTCTTATTTAAATTCATTACAGTTCAGTTTAGGAGACAATAGTAAGGTTTTATCCGAAGCAAAGTGTATAGACTGATTATTTTGCTCGCTGTAAGTGCCTCACAGCTTCTGTTACATAATATACGTCATAAATTAAGTCAAAACAGTGTAACGGTTAATATTTAATAACTGTCAAATTATATTATTATACTTCTAAACCAAGAAATTCAATTAACAGTAACGTTCTAGAACTATCTGTGCTATCAAACGCCACGCGTAGACTATTAAAAGTTAAATCAACGAGTTAAACACAAACTGAGACCCCCTTCCAAACCCTTAAGCCTTTCCTGTCAAACACAAGCATTCGCTCAACTTCATTAATAATTAAACACATTAATTTAACTTACATTTTATTGAAAGTTGAACGTTAGTATAAACATAGTCAAAGATTAATTAAAGTTTATAAAGTTGTCATCCTAGATAAATATAATTAAAACTTGAGTCACTGCTGATAGGCTGGCTGCGTCGAGTGACGCGAGTTTCTTTGCTGCCCACTCGTTATTGTTAGCTAATCAATAGTTAATTAAATGTAAGTGCTCGTGGAGAAAATATTCTACAGTTTTAACGATAACCTGTTACTGGTTAAATAACCGATCTGCTTAGTCGTAAGACTGGTGGAGTGCGCAATCGCTCTAAACAAATTTGTAGTCAAACACCAAGTTTGTGGTCGGTTTCATAAAATAAAGCTGATCAAATTTACTTCTACTATAGTTTTATACTACTATATCCAGTTCGGCGATAAGGATTTGAGACGTAGACAAACTTCCTACACACATTTTATAATTCCGTTTAAAGAACTGTTAGCAAAGATGTCTTTAACTTGTCTTTAACTGTCTTGTTAACTTATGCATCCAGTTTTTCAAAAAAACTATACAGTGTCATAGGATAATGTTGGTCATATTTCATTCTAGTGTAATCTAAAACAAACTAACTAAACAAACAGACATTAGAAAAACAATATTACCTGCGAACGCTAAGAGTTTATGACGGTACCTGCAATGTTTACTTCACCTTCCAATTCGTTGTCAAATTCGTTCATAAACAAGGCAAATTAGCGAACTTCCTTGACACCAGTACATGTTTTGAATCCTCTAAATATACCCTTTCAGTTCCACTCAGATGCACGAACATCTGTATTCAAATTTCTTACTTATCACTTCTGTTGCATACCCTACTCCGTAGCTTATAAAACAGTGCATTACGTAAACAGTGCATTGAGGTAAATCAATAAAATAGCAAACAGTTATGTACGTTTCGAACTCAGTTTAAGCTACACTATGCTCATCAAAGTAATTATGTATGTTGTCCATTGTACTGTAAGACTTACAAAACCCAGCATGGAATTCTCGGAAGACTTAACAACCTATATATGAGTTATATAAGATTCATAACTTGCGCTAAAAGTTTCAAATAGTTAAAAAAATCTGAAAATTATCGTAGTGACCATTAAATGATAAAATAGTTAGAATTTTCTGTGGCAACGGCTGTAATAGGTACTTTTCTGGAAGTCTACTAAATACCTCGCACCAGTGCTACAATATTATGTAATTGTTACAGGGCGACAGCGGCGGGCCCTTGCATGTTCTCAATGACACAGAGTACTCCATTGTCGGTAAGTAGATTTATTTAAAGTAGTTTAAGAATGTTAAAGCTCTAAAACATTCAATTGTAATCAATCAATTAAGCATGCATTATTGGTTATTTCTGTTAAAATTATTAAGTTTTTTATTGCACAATTATAATTTTATTGCTCAAGTTAAATGAATATCTCATAGACTAAAAACAATGTGAAATATTAAAATAAACCCCTGGTGGTGAAAATATTACAAACTTTTTATAGATATTATGCATAAGTGAACCTCAGTTCAAAAAATGTTTACTCTAACTACAGCTGTTCAATACGAAATTGGACAAGTACAAAGTAAGCTTATAATCCCAAGTTTTCACACGAAATAATTAACTTGTTAAAATGAAACGTAACATAAAGGAAGAAACAGAAATACAGGGGGTTTTAGAAATATCTAACAAGATTTTAAAGTATTGTGTTAGGGCCAAAAATTTCAGAGTATCTATATTATTGAAATAGTCCAAAGTTGGAATAGACCTGGAATGAGACATAGGGTAGAATTCATTTAGATTTAAGGGTTGAAAAAAACCCATACAATAATACATATTTATTATTATACTTCCATTAAGACTAGAGAGTTGGGAATTTGTACATTTATTTCTTACAAGATATATATAAAAAGTAAAACATATTTGTATTTTTTAGTGTACTGCTAAGCGGTGAAAATGTAACAGTAGAGTTCCGGATACTTTGGCGCCAAAAGTGGTGGGGGAAGGTCACTGACCTTGGGCCACGCCCCCTTTTTTTTGGGTGTTTTTTTGGGTCTTTTTGGTTCCTAACCCAAGCCACGCCCACTTTTTTTGAGTCCTAACCTAAGCCATTTTTTGGGAATTTTGGATTTTAGGTTTTTTTTTTGGGGGATCCTAACCTAACCTTTTTGGATTTTGGGTTTTTTTTTTTTGGGGTCCTAACATTTTTTGGAATTTTTGGATTTTTGAAGATTTTTGATTTTTGGGGATTTTGGGGAATTTTGAAATTTTGGGGGATTTTGGATTTTTAAAGATTTTGGGGAATTTTGAGCCGCCATCTTTTTTTTGGCAGCCATCTTGTTTTGTAATAATTAATATTTAATTTAATTTAATTTTTTGCTTTGAAAAAAGTTTGGGTGTCGCCGAGAGTCGAACCGGGTATCACCATGACCCGAGTCCGCAGCGCTAGCGGTTAAGCTAAGCCGACTCTGTTGAGAATGTACTGTTTTGTGAAGTATATAAGTTTACCATCCGTCAGCAACCTTGTGTGATACATGGTGTTATAGTGTCGTCGGGATATAGTATAAATTGTATTATAACACCCCAAACATTACCGATCGTTCCCGAATCCGACCGAAGGTCACTTAGAGAAATTATTAGCTTTAAATTGTTATAGTACCCTTGTAATATAGTATAAAGTGCATTATATAAACCCGAACATTACCGATCGTTCCCGAATCCGACCGAAGGTCACTTAGAGCTTAGACTAACCATAGGCGTTGCCGCAACCCCTTGTAATATATTTCTACCGGTCTTACCCGAACCAAAACGACGGACTTGACCGAGCTTAGGCTTCGCTGTACCCCGAATTATTTTTATAAAATGTGTTATAACGTATGGAAAACCGAGATAACCCGAACGTAAGGTTCTGCCCGAGTTCAATCGAAGGGTACTTAGCCGAAATAAAACTTTAGAGGTGCTATACATTCGAGGGCCCTGCATTTTAGGGGCCCCATCATCCAAATGGTCTAAACATTCGAGGGCCCCGTAAATTTTAGGGGCCCCTTTATTTAAACTCCTCAAACAATCTAGGGCCCGGCATTTTAGGGGCCCCTTCATTCAAATGGCCTAAATATTCGAGGGCCCCGAAAATTTTAGGGGCCCCTTTATCTAAAAGCCTCAAACAATCGAGGGCCCCACATTTTAGGGGCCCTTTCATTAAAATGGCCTAAATATTCGAGGGCCCCGAAAATTTTAGGGGCCCCTTTATTTAAACTCCTCAAACAATCTAGGGCCCCGCATTTTAGGGGCCCCTTCATCCAAATGGTCTAAACATTCGAGGGCCCCGAAAATTTTAAGGGCCCCTTTATTTAAACTCCTCAAACAATCTAGGGCCCCGCATTTTAGGGGCCCCTTCATCCAAATGGTCTAAACATTCGAGGGCCCCGAAAATTTTAAGGGCCCCTTTATTTAAACTCCTCAAACAATCTAGGGCCCCGCATTTTAGGGGCCCCTTCATCCAAATGGTCTAAACATTCGAGGGCCCCGAAAATTTTAAGGGCCCCTTTATTTAAACTCCTCAAACAATCTAGGGCCCCGCATTTTAGGGGCCCCTTCATCCAAATGGTCTAAACATTCGAGGGCCCCGAAAATTTTAAGGGCCCCTTTATTTAAACTCCTCAAACAATCTAGGGCCCCGCATTTTAGGGGCCCCTTCATCCAAATGGTCTAAACATTCGAGGGCCCCGAAAATTTTAAGGGCCCCTTTATTTAAACTCCTCAAACAATCTAGGGCCCCGCATTTTAGGGGCCCCTTCATCCAAATGGTCTAAACATTCGAGGGCCCCGAAAATTTTAAGGGCCCCTTTATTTAAACTCCTCAAACAATCTAGGGCCCCGCATTTTAGGGGCCCCTTCATTAAAATGGCCTAAATATTCGAGGGCCCCGAAAAATTTAGGGGCCCCTTTATCTAAAAGCCTCAAACAATCGAGGGCCCCGCATTTTAGGGGCCCCTTCATTAAAACGGCCTAAATATTCGAGGGCCCCGTAAATTTTAGGGGCCCCATCATCTAAGGGGCCCAAACATTCGAGGGCCCCGTATTTTAGTTGCCCTATCACATAAATGGTCTAAACATTCGAGGGCCCCGTAAATTTTGGAGGCCCCATCATCTAAGGGGCTCAAACATTCGAGGGCCCCGATAATTTATCTAACTTATCTTTTTCTACGTCCGCGGTCCGCACAGGTTATTTTTAGATGCGAGTTAGCTTGCAACGGATGCTATTTATTGTATAGTCAGCTATTCAGCGCCTTCCTGTATTCCCCAATAGATTCCCTAAATAGTTGGTTGAAATCATATAAACTTAATTTTGTAAACTCACGCAACGGTTACAATTAGGTGTACATATGCAGCTATTCAGCGCCTGTATAGACAGATTCCCCAACAATACGGTTATAATAATATAAAGTGCGCGTTAGCACGCAGTGGATAAAGTGCACGTTAGCATGCAGAGGATATTATTAGATGTACACTTAGGCAGCTATTCAGCGCCTTCGAGTGTAGACAAATTTCCCAGCAATACGGTTGAAATCATACAAAGTGCGTGTTAGCACGCATTGGATAAAGTGCGCGTTGGCATGCAGAGGATATTATTAGATGTACACTGAGGCAGCTATTCAGCGCCTTCGTGTGTACACAGATTCCTCGCATAGTTGGTTGAAATCATACAAAGTGCGTGTTAGCACGCAATGGATAAAGTGCGCGTTGGCACGCAACGGTTATTATTAGATGTACATTTAGACAACTATTCAGCGCTTTCGTAAGTAGACAGACTCCTCGCATACTTATAATAATAAAAAATTTCTCAACTGAGGCAGCTATTCAGTGCCTTCGTGTGTAAACAGATTCCTCGCATAGTTGGTTGAAATCATACAAAGTGCGTGTTAGCACGCAATGGATAAAGTGCGCGTTGGCACGCAACGGTTATTAATTTAAAGAGCGCGTTAGCACGCAATGGATAAAGTGCGCGTCGGCACGCAACGGTTATTAATTTAAAGTGCGCGTTAGCACGCAATGGATAAAGTGCACGTTAGCATGCAGTGGGTATTATTAGATGTACATTTAGACAACTATTCAGCGCCTTCGTGTAGACAGGTACCCACCAACTTATATGACAATGACCACTGGATCTTTATTGACAGTGGTCATGCTAAAGTATTGAAATATAAAACCTAAGCAGAGGCTTACACGTGCAAGAATGCGTTGCTTGCAAATTTGCATCCGTTGTTCTACCAGCGAACACAGCTTGGCTTTATCTTATTTGTGCATTCGGTAAGTGAACATATGTTAATTTTCTCTCTGTGAATTATAAGTGTTCATAATTTGTGCTAATTGTTTAAATATTATTTATACATTTATAGTTTTATCTGTGTTTTAATATTAATTGGTCCATACATTTTACTTTTTTATAATAATTTCAAAACTATTTATATTTTAAACTTTATATATTTTAAACTTTTACATTTTAACATTTTAAATTCAAAACTTTTACATTTTACATTTTAATTTCAAAGCTTTATTTATTTTAATTTTACATATTTTAAATTCAAAACTTTTATTTTAATTCTACATATTTTAAATTCATTTTAATAAAATGTCTGCAGTTTACATTGTGTCAGACGTTAAGTCGTATGTAACACAATTTCGCATTCAAGGTAACAGCGTAACGTTCAAGTTCAATTCACCGCCAGAGGGAGTTGATGAAATTTCATGGGTCAGACAAGGTTTGGGTGAACTTGTAGAAACCATGACTAAAGACTGTACTGACGGAGACTATTTAGGATTTAAACTGACTAGTTTAAATTTCAAAAACAAAGAGCCGGGGTTTGTTGCATTTAAACCGGCTGAAGACATTAACGCTGACATTCTGTGGAAAATATTTGGCGGTATAATTCAGAGTAATGCAGAATCATGTACAACTAGCGATATCTTTACGGTGAAATGTACAAAAGTCAGTGTTCCTAAGGGACGAGGAAAAGTTAGGCCAGGGCTGTATAACAATTTCGAAGAAGAGTGCTCCGGGCGTAAAGGCATACTAGTAATTAAAAATATGGATTCCCTTTGTCTCCCCCGCGCACTAGTGGTCTCAAAGGCCCATTGCGAGAAAAACCCGCGTTACAAGGTAATTGCGGACTGTAGAAAAAAAGTACAAACGGAAGAGGCTAAAAAGCTTATGACGGCAGCGGGGGTTGAAATCACCGAAGTAGGCGCCGGAATCCCCGAATTGGAAAAGTTCCAAAATTTTCTCCCGGAGCACAAAATTACGGTCTACAACTACGGACGCAGAGGCCGTGAAATCTATTTCGAGGGTGAGGTAGCAAATCCGCGCTACACTCTAAATTTAATTTTTAAAGATGGCCACTACAATGTAATTACTAGTTTGACCGCGGCCTTTGCTTGTGGTTATTTCTGCGAAACATGCCACACTCCATTCAATCAACGTGGAGAACATAAGTGTACGAGTACGTGTTACGCGTGTAAACGTTCTCCGGCCTGCGTGTTGCTAAACGACGCAATCCACTGCGTCGATTGCAACAGGCAGTTCAAAAACCGCGATTGTTTTTCGGCTCACCTAAAAGGTATCTGTCGAAACACAAGAAAGTGTCCCGACTGCCAAAAAATGGTTTTGATTAAAAAACGGACCTCCGATCACGTGTGCGGGGAAGTGTATTGTAAAATGTGCCGAGAGTATTTGGCCCCTGACCACAAATGCTACATGCGCATCGATACACGTAAGCCCCCGATGGAAAATTTCCTCTACATTTTCTTCGACTTGGAAACACGTCAAGACGAAGTACTTGACACTGCCAATGTCCACCGCGTAAACTTGTGCGTGTCCCAGCAACACTGTTGGCTATGTATCAAGGGCGGGGCTTGTGACATATGTAAAGACCGCACTCGTGTTTTCACAGAAGATCCGGTCAATCAGTTTATGGCATACGTCATGGAGGTGCGCAAAGCGTACAAAAAGGTGTGTGTCATAGCACATAACGGCCAATCTTTTGACTTTCAGTTTCTTCTCAAGTACGTGCTTGAAGAAACACAATTCACCCCCGAACTGATCACCCGAGGCACCAAGATCATATTGATGGAAATCGATAATGTTAAATTTATCGACTCCCTCAATTACATGCCCATGCCACTTTCCAAGCTGCCGAAAGCTTTTGATCTACCTGAGGAAAAAAAGAAAGGATACTTCCCCCACCTGTTCAACACGATTGCCAATCAAAATTACGTAGGCCCGATCCCCGAAAAAGAATTCTACTGTCCCGACTCTATGTTCGACAAAGGACACAAAGAGTTTAAAAATTGGCACGATGAGCAGGTGCGTAATGACTACGTATTCGACTTCCAGAAGGAAATCCTCGAGTACTGCCATTCGGATGTGGACATTTTGGCACAAGCGTGCATAAAGTTCAGGGCGTTTTTCCTCCAAGAGTGTAGAGTAGACCCTTTTTTGGAGGCTGTAACGATAGCCAGCGCCTGAAACTTAGCATTTCGTAGAAACTTCTTTAAAAAAAACACCATCAGCATAATCCCTAAACACGGTTACAGGCTTGCAGACAACCAGTCGTCCGTTGCCCTAAAATGGCTGATATGGGAATCCGATCAGAGGGGTGTGCAGATACAACACGCTGGTAATGGTCGTGAAATTAAAATCGACGGCTCCAAAGTCGATGGCTTTGACGGCAGTCGTATTTACGAGTTTCATGGGTGTTACTGGCATGGGTGTACAAAGTGTTACCCTAATGGACGTGATGAACCCTTAGAGGACGATCCTTCGGACACCCTCAACGTGAGACTGGAGGGAACAAGAGCCAAAATGGCCAAACTTTCCAGTAAGCACGAAGTAGTCGAGATGTGGGAATGCCAGTATAGAAAAATGTCAAAAAAGAATCCCCAAATGACCTACCTGGATTCCCACCCGATTCTCAACACCGTGCCGCTCAACCCCCGAGACGCCTTTTTCGGAGGGCGTACTGGAAACACAAAGTCGTACGCGAAATGCAATCAGGGCGAGACCATCCAGTACGTCGACGTCTGTTCCCTCTACCCATGGGTGTGCAAGTACGGCAAATACCCCGTCGGACACCCCACCATCCACGTAGGCGATCAAGACTGCAGAGTCCAAGGAATGGACGTTGACGGTCTTTTGAAATGCACCATACTGCCTCCTCGCCAACTGTACCACCCCGTACTGCCAACAAAAATGAACAGTAAATTAATGTTTATCCTGTGTCGCACTTGCGGAGAAAATTTTGATTCCGGAGACTGTTGCCATTCCGTTGATGAGAGGACATTGACCGGAACTTGGACCATGGACGAGATACGGAAAGCTGTGAACAAGGGGTACGTCATCGTGGAGATGCACGAACTCTGGCAATATGAAACAGTCTCCGGAGATAACGGTCTCTTTCTTGATTTCATTAACCAGTTCCTCAAAATCAAGCAAGAGGCTTCGAATTTTCCTCTGTGGCGTGACACCGAACCTCTAAATCAGAAATATATCGATGAGTACCACGAAAACGAAGGCATCCGACTCGACAGTGGGAATATTTGTAAAAACGAGGGCCGCCGATCCCTCGCAAAATTAATGTTAAATTCTTTTTGGGGAAAATTTGGCCAACGCGAGAATCAGACAAAAACCGCGATCGTGAGACAACCGTCCGTCCTCTTTAAACTCATAACCAACCCCTCCGTGGACGTAAACAACATCCAAGAGGTTAACCAGGAGGTGGTTGTAGTAAGTTGGCAGTACACGGAAGACTCGTGTGAAATACTCCCTACCGTTAATGTCGTATTAGCCGCGTATACGACAGCCCTTGCCAGACTTAAATTGTACGAACACCTGGATGTCCTGGGTGACATGGTCTGTTATTACGACACTGACAGTGTCATATACCTGCTCAAGGAGGGGGGCCGAAAAATTTCCACAGGCGACTATCTTGGACAGATGACTGACGAACTGACTGACTATGGCCCCGGTTCGTACATTTCAGAGTTTGTTTCCGGAGGTCCAAAAACCTACGGTTACAAAGTTCTGTCACCTACGACCGGGAAGACACACACGGTTTGCAAAGTTAAAGGTCTGACCCTGAAACTTCGCACCTCGGAGGCGGTGAATTTTGAGTCACTTCACCGTTTGGTCACAGATCCCGACCAAACGATTCTTACGGAGGAGAGCAGGATCCGTAGAACGAAAGATCGAAACGTTGTTACCGTGATGGAATCAAAATTATTCAAAATTACTGGTGCTAAGAGAAAGAGAGATGGTTAGCACGATACGTTGCCTTACGGCTATAAGAAAGCACGTATAAACTAAATTTTAATTGACTTGAGTTGGACCAATTTTTATAAAAAATTTTAAAAACACAAATAAAATTAATTATTTTTTTAAATTCTACTTAATTTTTAAATTTTTCAATTCTACATAATTTTTATATTTTTAAATTCTACTTAGCACATTTTTTTTTAAAGAGAGAGAATTATATATGTTTGTTTGGCTTACTGCACCAGGTGTATGTGGCCCCCTGCGTGGGATGCTGTCTTGCTATCAACCCCGTAAGGCTGAAAGTAACGGAGTTGCCAACATTCTGGTTGGGCATCACGGGAGCAGGCGGGTGTGGGGCCTGCTTCACCCCTTCGGGGGTTTACACATAAACTATCCAGAAATGGTGGCCCTCTGTGTGGGATGCTGTCTTGCTATCAACCCCGCAAGGCCAAAAGTAACGGAGTTGCCAACATTCTGGTTGGGCATCACGGGAGCAAGCGGGTGTGGGGCCTGCTTCACCCCTTCGGGGGTTTACATACTCTGACAAATATAATAAAATAATCAACATAACCTTATCTGTTCTATTATATCCTAAATTACCAACCCATCCCTTACATATCCTAACGAGTACTAGGTTGTTTAGGTTAGGTTTACATACCTTGTCCCGCATGATATCCCAGTCAGTCGAACGATGGACGTGAGACGTGCTATAGCTACGGAGCTTCACAATCCCGCGAGAAGAAATTTCAAAACAAGACGTGTGACTTTGAAAGGGTTAACAGATTTGTTCCAAGCGGATTTAGTGGAGATGATACCTTACGCTAAAGTGAACAACGGTTTCAAGTACATAATGACCGTTATAAATTGTCTTTCCAAGTTTGCTTTTGCCGTGCCTATAAAGTCAAAATCCGGGGTGGACGTAGCGGCCGCGTTGGAACCGATATTTGATAATCATAAGATGGAAAATTTCCAAACCGACCAGGGTAAGGAATTTTTCAACGCGCACGTGCAAAAATTAGTGCGAAAACACAAAATAAACCATTACTCGACTTATTCCGATAAAAAAGCGTCCATAGTGGAAAGGTTGAATCGTACATTGAAAAATCGAATGTGGCGTGAATTTACGGCCCGCGGCAATCACGTGTGGGTCGATTTATTACCGATTATAGTAAAGTCGTACAATAATACCGTACACAGTACTATAGGCATGAAACCCGCTAAAGTTTTCAAAAAGCACGAGAACATGCTTTTGGCTAAAATGGCTGGTAAACCCTCAAGAAAAAATAGCGAGCCTAAATTTAAAGTAGACGATAAAGTTAGAATTTCCAAGTATAAAAAGACATTCGCTAAAGGCTATCTACCCAACTGCACAAACGAAGTGTTTACCGTGTACGCTACGGTGCCTACGAAACCACCCACATATGTTTTGCAAGATGGTAAAGGTGAAATTTTAAAAGGTAAATTTTACGGGGAAGAGTTGCGTAAGTCGACCGTGGGCGATGTTTATCTCGTGGAAAAAGTACTGCGCACGAAAGGTAACAAATTGCTAGTGAAATGGCAAGGGTTCGACAAAACGCACAATTCGTGGATAGATAAGAACAAACTAGTTGCGTGAGACGGAGTACGAAAGCCTCTCGTTAAAAGAAGAAACTCTGTTAAATTTACCTTAGTATCTATTCACAATGCGTGTTGAAAGTATGTCGCACACGCTTCCGATGTCAAACTTTGACGAATACCTACCGGAAATAAATAATACCGAGAAACGTCACAGTCCGTTGTTGCCAAATACTATTAGGTGTATTGTGTGTGGTCCTTCGAATTGCGGTAAAACCAATGTAGTATTCAATTTACTGTTCGAACCGTACGGTTTGAAGTTCGCAAATATTTACGTATTTTCCAAATCTCTGCATCAGCCTAAATATAAACTTTTGGAAAATATTTTTGAAGATTCGGGTATCGGATATTTCCCTTATTCGGATAGCGATAGTGTCATTGCCCCCGACGAGGCGGAATCAGATTCCGTTATGCTGTTCGACGATATAGCTTGCGAAAAACACGATAATATACGTAGTTACTTTACCATGGGCCGTCACAAGAACATAGATTCTTTTTATTTAGGACAGACTTATTCCAGAATCCCCAAGCAGCTGATCCGCGGCAACGCAAACCTTTTGGTAGTATTTAAACAAGACGAGATGAACCTAAGACACATTTTCACCGATCACGTCACGCCGGACGTATCGTTTGGAGTTTTTAAAGATATCTGTGCTCTCGCCTGGAAAGATAAACACGGGTTTGCGGTCATAGACAAAGACAGCGAGATTGCCGGCGGGCGTTATCGACTAGGATTCGATCGTTTTGTAAAAGATATATAATACGATATATCATATCAGCCCCTAACCCTACAGCAACAAGACTTTCCGCACCCAAATCCAATCTTCGTAACTAGTCGAGCCTAGTATACCTTCATATGTCGTCGTCCGAACAGGTCACCCTCGAGATAACCCGTCTTAGGGACGCTATCAAGAGGAAATACGAGCAGATGAGGTACGGAAAAGCTGATGCGGACCAATTTCTCTCGAAAAAATACAAGCCTATTATTAACGAGCTGTCAAAAATACGGGGGCTATCGAATGTAAAAACAGAGATCAAGGATGAACCGATGATCGTTGGCGAACCTCCGACAATTGCTGAAACTTTTGATACTAAAACAAAGAAAGAAGACGAACCCATTGCGGGGACTTCCCCAACTCGAGGGCCGAGTTTTATGGAAACGGAAACAGTCGCTGAAACTCTCGATTCCGTGACTGATTTATTGTCAACTCCAGAGGGGCGTAGCGAAGCCGTAAACTATGTGAACGACACGTTCAAGCATCCTCTTACACGTAGGTACATGCTTAAAATGATGACGGATAGGCCTAAGAAAAACGCTATAGATCACGTCTACGGACCGAGGATCGCAGACGAAGAGCTTATGGTAGGGGATAAAAATCTACAATTTACAGATGATGGGGAAATAACGATAGACGGTACTAACTATAAAGCAACGGTGGGATTGTACGAGTTACTATTTAAACGTTCGCCCCAAGACGGTTTGTACACGGAGGCAGACTTGACCGCTTACAAGGATATCTGTTTGAAATCCAATGCCCACAAAAGACAATACGATCCGCAGGGTCGGATCAATCGGAATCCAAAGTCAGTTAAATACAATAAAATTATAATACATTTGTTCCCACCCAAAACGTATACTGGAAAAGGGTACTCTTACTGGGACGATCCGAACGAATTGTGCGACCGATTGAGACTCTTATTAGCATCAAATGACGCAGGTCATACGGGCCAAACGAACGAGATTGCGTCTATCGTGGAGGAACTACGGGGAGCTGGGCTGATAAAAGGTCTGGGAAACCAAAAAATTAGATCATTGATAAGATGAGCGTCGACAAATTCGGACGTTACTCTGAGGCATCGGCGACCCAAAAACAGGGTCCTAAAGGTGTAGGTTTTAATCTTACCGCTGAAGGAAACTACGATATTCTGAATAAACTGTTATGTAATGTTGGTCACCCCAAATTTGAAAACGATGCGGTCAACAAGTACTACGTAGATAGTATAATACCTGTAGATGGTGATAAGTGGAATTTTGGAGCTAAAAAATTAACTAATATCAAGAGTGGTACGGAAATAACGGATGCCATCAACCTTGATCAGTTCTCTAAATATAAGTCGTGGGTTGAAAACAGCGCGATTCTCAAAAGGCCTGTTGATCCTTTCCAAACATACGGTGAAGAGTTTTTCGATGTTAAACGTAAACGTATATGTAACGTAAAAACTCCAAAGGATGGGGAGGACGTTGCGACTAAAGCCTATGTGGATAACAAAATAACTAGGGACGCGATTA
>JAGFPH010000890.1:145923-157367 GCA_018207615.1 Philaenus spumarius | reverse complement strand
GAGTGTCACATTATGCACGAGTTCTACCCCCAAGTTGCCCCGGGCTACAAGATTGTAGAAACGCCGTCGAATATAATATATTTACCCGTCAAAGTGAAAACTGTTCATAATGCGACAGTGAGTCTGAGGGATCAGAACGGGGAGTTGATCGATTTTAGAGGCGAGTCGGTTTCAGTGAGATTGCATTTAAGACAAAAAAAATGGGGCTCGTATTTAACGAGCGCCAGTATAAGCCGGTGTTCAGTACGCATCAAGCCTCGACAGGGTTAACACAGCTCAACATTCGTTTCCTCAGATCGTTAGGATTCAAAATCGATAATGGATTTTCTAGCAATCGATAGTGCTGCCGAATACAATGACATCATCAGCGGTATGGAATACCATTCGCACCGCCCTTATGCGTCAGCCACTTATTTAAATAATGATGAAATTCGTATACCCATCAATCAACAGGACGTGATTACGGCTCCGTTTGATAGTCTACTGTATATCAAGGGCAAGTTGCTCGGGAAAACCAGTACTAATACGGATGCGTCCATAAAGTTGGTAAATAACGCGGTAGCATTTCTGTTTGACGATATACGCTATGAAATCGCTGCAAACGAAGTGGATCGAACGAGAAACGTTGGAATCTCGAGTACGATTAAGAACCTTTTGTCGTTGCGGGAAATTGAAAAGAATAAACTCGCGAATGCTGGCTGGCTGGGGGCTGGTCAAACACAGGATGGTTCGATATTTACAATCTCGGTACCGTTGAAAATGCTTATGGGTTTTTTCGAAGACTACAAGAGAATTGTGCTTAATGTAAAACAGGAACTCGTGCTTTTACGTTCATCGACCGATGTAAACGCTATAATTAGCGACGACGCTTCGAACGTGTCTCTAGAAATAACCAGCATACAGTGGAGAGTCCCCCATTTGACTGTATCGGATGCTTACAGAATGAAAATTTTGAAAATGATCGAACGCGACGCCCCAGTTCAAGTTCCGTTTAGAAGCTGGGAGATTCATGAATTTCCTACTCTCCCTCAGTCGCAGCAGATTTCTTGGACTGTGAAAACGGCTAATCAATTGGAAAAACCACGTTACGTCATTCTAGCTTTTCAGACCGAAAGGAAGAATCAAATTAAAAAAGATGCCTCCATGTTCGACCGTTGTTCGGTGGACAATGTAAAACTTTATTTGAATTCCCAATACTTCCCCTACGATAATATCCACGGGGACGTTTCGACCATGTACGAGATGTACTCTAGGTTTCAACAGTCTTACTATCAACGCGAGTCGTCTCCGTGTATGAATATTGCTACATTCAAGGAAAAAGCCCCAATTTTTGTCATAGACTGTTCCAAACAGAACGATTCTATAAAATCTGGCCCCGTCGACGTTCGACTTGAAATAGAGGCTTCCTCCAATTTTCCCGCCAACACCACAGCCTATTGTCTCATTCTACACGATTCGCATATAGTGTACAATCTACTTTCCGGCACTGTTAAAAAGGTTGTAATTTAGGTAACCTTTCAGTCACGAACATGGAGCCCGAGAGGATGGTCGTAGGCAGTCTACCTAACGCACCGCTGGGTGTTTTCTTAAAATCAGTACATTTCCTAAATCCCGAGTGCACAAAAGTCGTAGCAACAGGACTATTCCAGCATACGGGTTATAGCCTAGGATTGTTGCTTCAAGCGGGTAAAAACTATGTTTTCTTTACAGACAAAGTGTTTAACGAAATATTACTTTTGGACATAACTTCGGCTCTTGAAGGAAAGGCTACACACTGTTTTATCCTAAGTGTCGGGAATATTCGAGTAACAACGGTGTTTGGAAAACGTTATGTTACATTCAACGACGGTCAACATTCTTTAAACTTGAACCTGTCGGAGTGGGGACTGTTTAAAGACGCTATACCTCTGATAAACCGTCGTATTCAAGAATTATTTTATTACGAGGAGGATTTGCGCGAATACATCATTAAGTGCCTGACCACAGACGAACTCGTTTCCAGTACACTCCCCGAAGCGGACAGATTGTACGACGAGGTGAAGTTGTACAAAAAACATGCAGGCAGTGGTTGAGTTTCACGGTTACCACGATAACAACTATAGGTTTATAATCAAAGAGTTTGCTATAGTCGGTGAGCATTTCTCCAATGTCGTTGTTTTCAAGCCGCCTTATACATTTGATCAACTGAATACTTGCACTCGGAGGGCAGCCCTTTGGGTACAAAAACACTACCACCATATCGGCTGGGAGGAAGGTGACATTCCTTACGACGAAGACGTGATACGCTCGCTGTGCAAACCGTTTTCCATAGTTTTCACCAAAGGTTTGGAAAAGGCTCAGTTTTTGAGAAAGCTTGTTCCACACGTGGGGGAAATATCTGAAGAGGTGGAAACATACTCGCACTGTACAGGGGTTAATTGTATATTACCTCAGCACTTTAAAGACGACAGTAAGTGTGCCTTAAAAAGTGCTAAATATTATTACGATTCTCTTCTTAAGTTAAAAGAACAACACGAACTGTAAACACCGAAATTATTGATGTGGCGAATGGCCAAAACATTGTATTTTTATTAATATCCAATGTATTTTGTATTCTAATAGCCGTTATTACTGTAAATACTTTAGTGTTGTAATTAGAGGGAATTATTAATAATAAACTGTATTTGTGTAACAAAGTTGTTTTAATGAGTCATTCCTATAACCATTTCTTTACCATTTTAATGTGAACAAGAAAAAAAGTGTTTGGAAAAGAGTGACACGGTTTTTGTACATGTCTAGGGGTCAGTGACCGCCTTGACTCCTGGGTTAACGCTGTGTAACGAGATTTTAGTACAATGGTGTTAGAGGCTATTGCACAACATTGTGTATTGAAAACTGGCAATTAATAGCAGCCATGGTAAATATGGAAAAACAAGAATTTAAATGTAATTTATTTCTTACAAGGTTTTGACGGCAGCGTATTCTAGTAGAGAGTTTTAGAAATATTACCCCGTCCGACGGTAGCTCGTTCTGGTAGAGAATCAGCGAATTCATTAGACAGTACAACGGATGCATTTCTGCCGACTATGCATTCTTACACGTGTTAACATAACTTTTTGCTGACTAGCGGAATGTGTCAGTCTGTCGCGGAATAAACTGCGGATTGACTGTTAAATATATTTGAATACAAATTATTTTTATTTGTGTTTTTTAAAAATTGATGTAAATATTATTTATATACAACATAAAGCAGGATGGTGGAAATGTAAAGGAAAACTGAAATGAGCACAATGGATATTTACAATATTATTATTATTATTATTACTATTATTATACAGTCATGTATTATTTTAAACAATCATAAACAAAATATGTGTACTTCATAATTTATAGAACAAGGAATTGATTATCATAACATAAAATTATATTCAACGATGTCTTCGGTATTCTTTGAACTGCGGGTCACGCGCATCTGTCTGGTATAAACTGCAATCCTGTAGGCGATATAATTTTCTACTCGCACACCCATCTTATTAAGGGCCATATAGCAGCGACCGTTGTACTCGATAAAGCTTTCTGGTATCTTCGGCATGAAAGTGTCGCATCCTTCGAATTTGTTTTTGATCCAAGTAACATACAGATTCCGACAGAGATTGTGACGCAATGCTGCTTTAAATACTCTTGCACCTCCGATCGCCCATACCGTTTCGATGTTGTTTTGGTTTTTTAGACTTTCTACAGCTTTGTTGAAAGTGGGGAATACCTTTGTATTCTTGTATTCGCAATCCCCCTCGAGGATCTTGTTCCATCCACGATAGTATTTGCTCAGTATTATATTCATCCTGGAGGGTAATGGTTTGTATTCGTCCGGTAACGATTCCCAGGTTTTACGACCCATAATAACAGCGGTCTGTTTATGCGGGTCGAACGCTTTTTTCGTAATCCTAGTAAAATAATCCGCATCGTTAACACCCCACGGTACTCGACCCCATGGTGTTCGCCCCTTACTACCGATTCCATGATTGTCTTCACAAACGGTTGCTATTATATTTATATGCATGATGATCAAAGTGGTCCTACCAGTCATACAATATGAATAGTTCCGACGATTGCACGCACTAAACAAGCCTTGTAATATGAGACCGGATGTTGAATAAGCATTGTGTAAAGATTTACATTACATTTGCTAAATATTGGAATGTCTAGTCAGCATCTATAGTTTACTGTAGTGTTTCCGTGTGCAAATACAAGTACTTTATTACTAATCAATTAATTTAAATTTTATAAAAAACTTTATACACTTAATAAATTTACAATTATTATATATAATTTATAAAATATTTTATTAAGAAACGGTATACTTTTCTTGTGGTTTTTCTTTCCAGATCTAATTGACGTAGCCAAAATGTTAATTTAATACATACATTTTTTAATACACAGTTAAACAGGATAAGAAATAATTAGTATCACTTTGTTTAATATAACTAATTTATATTTAACTGTAGACATCGTTACATATATTAATATTATAAATACAAAATTTACATAATATCAAGAAGTTCCTCAACAATAATGTCATTTTCCTCGGCACGCCCCACGTATTGCCCACTTCCTGATTCATAGCCATCATCATCGCTGTCATAGATCCTTACGTCGTCATCGTCGTCGAGGAGTCTTCTGAACAGAGCCTGGTGACGTATATTGTTTAGCGCTGATATTCTCTCTATACCTCCATCACAATTTGTAGCTATGTAAATCCGCCAAACATTTTCTTCACTACACGGAAAGTTTATAACTACTTCTATTTTGACACGCAAATCAAACCTATAAATAACAATTTTATGCCTTAAACTATTTATAGAAACGTTCAAAGTTAACTTTTGTCCACGAACTTTATATTTTGTAATTTCTAGATCCGTCACTAAAACATTTATATCACGTCCTATTATGAAATGTAACTGTCCACTGATATGTCTTTTAAATATTGCATCGTTTTCTTTCAAAGGTAAGACAAAGACGTGTCGCATCATTGTGGAGTTTAGCAGTATTTCTCCGTGGAAAAACTTAGCGCGAACACTATCGGAAGAAATGTTTTAACCGTACGCTTTGAATAGCTGCTATACATTAAATAGCAACCGTTGCGAGCTCTTTTGTCGTCTTTTATTACAACTCCCTCCTATGGTTAACCTAAGTTTTATTTCGGCTAAGTGCCCTTCGGTTGAACTCGGGCAGAACCTTACGTTCGGGTTATCTCGGTTTTCCATACGTTATAACACATTTTATAAAAATAATTCGGGGTACAGCGAAGCCTAAGCTCGGTCAAGTCCGTCGTTTTGGTTCGGGTAAGACCGGTAGAAATATATTACAAGGGGTTGCGGCAACGCCTATGGTTAGTCTAAGCTCTAAGTGACCTTCGGTCGGATTCGGGAACGATCGGTAATGTTCGGGTTTATATAATGCACTTTATACTATATTACAAGGGTACTATAACAATTTAAAGCTAATAATTTCTCTAAGTGACCTTCGGTCGGATTCGGGAACGATCGGTAATGTTTGGGGTGTTATAATACAATTTATACTATATCCCGACGACACTATAACACCATGTATCTCACACAAGGTTGCTGACGGATGGTAAACTTATATACTTCACAAAACAGTACTTTCTCAACAGAGTCGGCTTAGCTTAACCGCTAGCGCTGCGGACTCGGGTCATGGTGATACCCGGTTCGACTCTCGGCGACACCCAAACTTTTTTCAAAGCAAAAAATTAAATTAAATTAAATATTAATTATTACAAAACAAGATGGCTGCCAAAAAAAAGATGGCGGCTCAAAATTCCCCAAAATCTTTAAAAATCCAAAATCCCCAAAATTTCAAAATTCCCCAAAAATCCAAAAATTCCAAAAATCAAAAATCTTCAAAAATCCAAAAATGTTAGGTTAGGACCCCAAAAAAAAAAAACCCAAAATCCAAAAAGGTTAGGTTAGGACCCCCCCAAAAAAAAACCCAAAATCCAAAATCCCCAAAAATTGGCTTAGGTTAGGAACAAAAAAATTACCAAAAAAAAGTGGGCGTGGCTTAGGTTAGGAACCAAAAAGACCAAAAAAAACACCCCAAAAAAAGGGGGCGTGGCCCAAGGTCAGTGACCTTCCCCCACCACTTTTGGCGCCAAAGTATCCGGAACTCTACTTGTAACAACCCCTAAAACAATACAAATTAATTATTATACTTCCCATTAAACTAGAGAGCTGGAAATTGGTACATTTATTTCTTACAATACATATGAACTATGTAAATCATAGTTTCATGTTATAGCGTGCTGCTAAGAGGTGAAAATGTAATAACAACCCCTAAAACAATAAACATTTATTACTATGCGGTGAAACTTTGGACCGTGTGCGAAGCCACGGGTACCTGCTAGTAATAAATACAAGTATTAAAACCAAGTTCTGAAATATTTTTCATATTTAAATATACGTACTAAAAGACGAATTACAATTAAACATACAACAATAATAAAATACCACATCATATAACGACAATGAAGCTTCAACAAGGGACATGCGCTAAGATAGTAATTGCTAAAAAACATCAACTTTTTAAATTATAATTAAGATTAATTCACAAAAAACACGACAAAAAAGGTCAATGTAAACCAGGTGGTATTGTATATTTTAATCAAAACACGGATAAGCCGTTCTGAAAAATATTTCACTTTATGTGATTGCAGAGACAAAACATTTCATAAGCAATCTGTTAAAAAGTAAATACAAATGTTGTGTGTCATTGTGAATAAAGAGTTACGCTCATTAGAAATCATTGCATAAAAAATTGTTTTGCTTTGTGGAGTATATAATGAACCAAAATTAAAGACTGTTTCCTGAACGTCTGTTTACAGGAGTGGTGTCTTGGGGCGAAGGTTGTGCTCAGAAAGATCACCCAGGAGTTTACACCCGAGTGAACCGTTACCTCACCTGGATCAAGAAAAACACTCAGGACGCTTGCTACTGTCAAGACTTTTATGATAGCTAAATAGTTTCCTATAAAAAACACAATATAAACATTTCTACTTGATAGCTCAACACATATGTGTAAAGTTTGGCGCCAAACTATTCCCGTTAGTTAATCCTGAATACGATCACCTTACTGCAAAAACAACGATAAGATAGTGGAAAATCCTCTAGTGTATTGATTAAGAACAGTTTTTAATATTTTTATTGCTAAGGATAGTTACAATAAATGATTAAGGCGTCTCCTTAATTAAATGATTTATCTTTCTTTTTGACTGCTCCCACTATTGCATAAACAAAAGGTTTGTTAAATTAATCATTTCGTTTGGAAGTTTTTATCTTGCCTAATGCACCGTATCTTGTTTGCTGTGTATAATGCTCCGTACAGTTAAGTCAGTGCGCCTTCAATCAGCTATGCTACCCTGCATTTTAAATTTATTGTTGATAGAAATTTAGTCTAACAGATTACTATTATATTTTTTAAGACAGACTCCTACTAAACAAATATTAATCAAATCATAGAATAAGTAATTTTGTTCTGTAATATAAAAACATGATCCTTTTAATTGAGTAAATAACGTAAACAAATTGTTTTATTTCATATTATTTTAAATCTGTATTTTCTTTTAAATATGTCGACTATTAATATGGGAAAGTTGCAAGATTGGTTAAAATACAACAAGACTCACCTCAAAATATTATAACCACTTCTGTTTATACAGAACGCTTATAAAACGACAAAAATACGGTACATTTATAAAATATTAAAAGTAAACTAAAAATATGATAAATTATGAACAAAGGAAGAACAATGCACACTATGGATGAATACTCCCAAAGAACAGGAAAAATCTTAGATTTTATGTTAGATGAGAAACATCATTTCACATTCAACTGTATAATCCTTCATCCAGATCTGTAAAACAGATTCATAGAAACAAGGTAGAAACATAAAAGATACGAACACAAAATTGTAACAGGTTGACCAATAACATTGAACAGAAAACAAGTGGTATTATCAAGAAACAGATACAAAACATAAATAAACAAAATGGTGAATCACGCAAACACACTTACTCAATGATATTATTGTCATTAGCACAATTTACCCACAGAACAACAATTTTCTTCTGATATACAACCGTCAGGTTTGAACTAAGGAATTACTAAAGTTATAAAAAGAATTGAATATAAAAAATATACAACCATCCATATTATTAAATCATACATATTGACTCGCCCACAAGTGCATCAACTTATATGTGTACATACTACATTTATCTGTCAAACATAATATGTTTTATCGGTGTAGATCAGGAGTACATTTTTCACTCTCGATGCTACGGATCATAAAATCCATTTACGGCATTTTAAAGATCATAAAGATCTACAACAGATATGTTGAAACATATAGGCCACTGTCCACTACACAGAAAAATTTAGGCGATTGATTACTTCATGGAAAAAAATATGGGAAATTGTGTAATATAGGTTTACTTGAAAAAATATAGGATATTGTCTACTATAGATTGAAAAATATAGTCTATTGTCTAGTATAGATTGAACAATATAAGTTATTGTTACTATATTGAAAAAATAGAAAAAATAGGCGATTGTTTACTATATTGAAAAAATTTAGGCCATTGTCTATCATATTGAGAAAAATATAGGACATTATATTCTATGTTGGAGGGAAAACATATCCACTAATCAATGATTCCAGTAAAGAAGACATTCTATTATTTTGTTAGTTAGCTCTTTAATTCATAATACGAAATGACATTTCTTGTTAGCGAATTTCCATATGGTAAGACCCAAGGTCGGAAGTAGCAAATGGGCACCGATCATGGTCCCCAGTACACGTTTTGGGATGTCATTAAAAATCATCATATTATATATATGTATATATGTGTACGCACTCTAGCGACCGCATTTTAAGTCCGATTTGGTTCAAATTTGGTACACTTGACGGTTGTCTACGTCGCTCGGACGAGTTTGTTAGCCAGAAAAATCCAACAATCGGAAGCACGTTTTTTGACCGGAAGTAACTATTTTTTTTTGATTTTTCCTACGAGAATGAATTTGTTTTTGAGTGTATTTTTTTGGATTTTTCCTACGAGAATGAATTTGTTTTTGAGTGTTTTCTACAAATATAAATGTAGTAATTCTGCACATTTTGTTTTTTTACGCGACCTTATAGCTTGCTTGGATCCCCCAAAATTAAATCAAAACGTAAAATACCATAGAAGTACCCGGTTCAAAGCCATTTGGTGGATTCTATCGTGGGGTTGGCGTGCGAATCACGCAATTCATTGTGTATTGAAGATAATCCCAATATGCGGAATGGCGTGCGAACCATTTTGCAGCTATTCAGCACCGTCGTGAATAGACATATTTCCCAAATTGTTGGTTGAAACCCTAAAACATAGGCCTATAAACTTAATTTTGGAAATTTGCTCAACTCACGTCGCGTCGGTGGTTCAGCTGCTTGGTCGAATTATTATTACATTGTTATTTGTAAAATTTTAGTTAATTTTTTTTAATTGAATATCCGTAACAATAATGACAATTTAAAAACTAACGGTTTTGATTAAATTTTACCTTTATCGCGTTTTTAATTATATTTGTAACTTGAACATTTTACCACTGATACAAGTATGTCGCTTAAAATGTACTTCAGAAATTATTTGTATTTTAAGCGAACAATAACGAACTATTGCGCTGGATTGGTGGTGGATATGGTGGTGATAAGTCCCCCCCCCCCACCTCCATAGAGGAGAAAACACGTGGACAATAAGAGTGTGTTGTATAAAAAATTTGTTACGAAACAATATATATATATACCGTTTGACCTAGACACAAGTACCATCCCTTGTGTATTAGCGTGTGCGGATCCAATGATTTGTTATCAACTGCAATATAACCCGACTTCTCATTGGTTGAATTTAATTATAGAAAGGGTTAACTTTAAGTTAAATTCAACGATCACACCGTCTGTTGAACAAATAGTATGACCTCATCAAACGATTATAGTTTGAGTAATACTTTTAACTAAAAGACATTTTAGCTCAGAAAATATATTTTTTTAATGAACTTACAACAAAGAAAACGTAAACATTTTAAGTCACATAAAATGTACTAAAAGTAATTATTCAAGAAAGAAATTTTTCATTAGAGATAAGTTCATAATTTAAGCAACATAATAATTAAACATGCAAACAGAACTATGTTCATAAATTTATATAACTTGTTTGTTTCCTGTAATGTGCCCAAGAAGTGAAATTTGTGAGCAGATCGTACGCTTATTACACGCAGTACGGTGGTAGTCTAACTCAGATTTTAAGCGAATATATTCTTCTTTGATTCCTATTATTTCTCTATTATTTATGTGTACTCATAGAAATCGCATTGCAAGCTGAAATTTCAAGTCGTGTTCACATTATGACGTCATGTATTGAAGAAGCTATGTTAAGTTACTAGCTGTAGAAAATATCAATTCAAAATAAATAAAAGAGAAACTTACGTCTAAGTTGGTATACTTATATAAATATTTGTATATATAAGATTGATTAGTTTTTACGACATAATAATTTATAATTACAATATTAGGTAGTAATTTTGTAAATATCATAAGAATATTGGGTTTATATCTGCAAGGTAATATATCTTAATCTGCGACAATAAGAATAAAATACTTTTACGAATAAATAAAACAAATATAAAATCTTTCATATGCTCACATTAGAGAGGCACATTTTGTGAAATGTTGTATTAGTACAAAATACTCCAGGAAACCATAATACGTGATCCTGACTCGTGATGTTGCCGGAGTTGTCCATTACCTATATCCACAGAAGTACTGTGTGTTAGTTTTGTGTAAGGGACCAACACATTCTGTGTTATTCTCTTTGAAGTTTTGCTGTTTTGTGCCGGATATAACAGTGCTGTTTTGTAACTTGTGTTTTCTCTTGATATGTCAAGACATTTAAAAAGATTGGCAAATTTTCAAATGTTTTAAAACTTGAAGCCATGTGTTGTTTTGAGATTTTTTAGCCCAGGTTGGATACATAAATTCGGTAATTGTTTACTATTACTTTGTCAAAACCAAATCTTTCCGTATTGGGATATGTTTCGTATTTATGTATTCTAACAACGAATTAACAATAATAAAGTTCCAAAAAAATAAATTCACCCTAAAAAATAAAAAAATAAAAATAGCTTGAAGTTCTAACTTATAGTAGGCCTACTGTATCTAGTCAATGTGTGTTTTAGGCCTTTAAGATTGGACTAGTGGACATGGCAATGCTTCGCTATTGCTTGATTTACTAAACCTAAAATTATATTCAGTTTTTGATCCAAATCAGTTTTGATCAAAATCAGCTGTTTTAAGCTTTTCATACGAACAGCTGTTTTTTGTGCTCCTGATAAAATCAAAAGAAATCTTTCTTCTTC
>JAGFPH010000890.1:131303-145913 GCA_018207615.1 Philaenus spumarius | reverse complement strand
AGGAGGAGTTCTACTCACAAAATAACCCCTAGCAAATTAATTATGTAAATAGATAGATTAAACTGTGTTAGGAAAGCTTCTGTTTAACAAACTATCCAAAGTTTTTAATACATCAGGTGTTGAAGTATTATCGCTAATGAACTTAATCAGCTGTTATATATTATGTTTATGTTATGGTTTATGTTCTGAGCGTGATTGTTAGAGGTAACATGTGATTTTAAAATGGTATTTAGTTTATACTACCATGTTATTCAAATGCGAAAATAACACTTAATATTTATAAATTAATTGTTAATAAACTACTGAATAAATAAAATTTAAAAAACCGGCGATACAATACACGTAAACGTATTAACGTAATTTTTAAGATCTGGAGAACTGTTCAGAGGATAGAGGAACTGCTAATTATTAAAGTGAAGAATATATTAATATCACATTAGCCGTTCATGAGCTCTACCTACATCATGTGTGAAAAGCAGAAACATAATGCAACTTAAAATATATTGTGCATTAACAAATATAATTATTTATGTAATTACTCTAGTGATAATGCGATCATAGAGTTAATTAAACACATTTAATCCATATTTAGTTTTACTCGTAATAAATGATGATTATAACCTACAAATTATGTTTTATATTTATGTTTATATGTTTAACTGATCATAAATTCCGTGTTAGAAATATATTCCAGGATTAGTTGTGCAATAAGTGCTTTACATAGAAAAATCTACTTAAATATATAACAGATTACAATTAATTAATTTACATTCATCCAGATTATTTATTTAATTCTATTGAAAACTCGGTTTTATTTCAGCTAGAAAAAATAATTATTAAAATTGAGTCGAAATTGATCTAGATTAAAATTAGAAGTATTGTATTTGTCTGTGCACTTATATAAATAGTAATACATAATTTGACCATTGCAAGGTGCGTACTTAAAAAACAAATAATAATAATAATAGTAAATACAAACACAAACATAGATCCACACATACATCTTTGAATATAATTATAAACAAATCAAAAACACACTGTACATAAAACGTGCACTGTCGAAAATGTAAATGTCCTAAATTATGTCTTTGACCTGCAAACATAATAAGAGTTATAATACGAAGGGAGACCCTATGCCAACGTCCATTTTTCTTCCTCTCACATATATTTAGTATTCCCCCGTGAAAAATCACAGGCTGATTAATTAGATACACATCAGAAATACATCATTTAAAAAACCAACTGTAAAAAACAAAATTAAGTAATAATTATCTAGGCCTACATAACTATGCTGACGGGGAGTTTTTACTCGGTAAATGTGTACAATAATAAGGATTATAAAACTGTAGGCCTACTTGTTAAACATTTTTATTTCCATACGTTATTATATACTGTGTGTAAAAAAAGTCCGTCCCCCCATTTAATTTTTTTGCTTGTTATAACAAACAAATATCTTTTAGGGAACGAAACTAACTTAATACAAAGTATCTTTTGACGTTATCGGAAATTTTGAGTGTCCCCCAAAAATGGGGGATTTTGGGGGCAACTCAAAATTTTTAAATGGGAAGAATGGTCATGTGATACCTCATTTTAAAGGTCTATTTAAGACTAGGATAATGACATAAAGAAAAGAAAAATCGGACCACCCAAAACAAAATGGCGGCCCTAAACGTGTTGAAATAAATCAACATAAAGTTGCTGATTTAAAACTTCCCATAGCCACGATGGCCGTGGTTGTTAAGGCGTCAATGCTTTATCAATCGTCATGGCAACCATCAATGGAAAAGTTCCGGGTTCAGTTTCCATTGACCCCGAATAATTTTCTAAATGGTTTCTAAACAGACATCATTTTCTGTGGTTCGGATTCCACGTAAAACTGTAGGTCCCGTCTTCATTAGCCTTAAGTGCAAAACAGCAGGACGTTAAACACACAAAAAAAAAAAAAAAATAAATAAAACTTCCCATTTAAAAATTTTAAGTTGCCCCCGAAATCCCCCACTTTTGGGGACACTTAAAATTTCCGACAACATCAAAAGATACTTTGGATTAAGTTAGTATCGTTCCCCAAAAGATATTTGTTTGTTTTAACAAGCAAAAAAATTTAATGGTTGATGGACTTTCTTTACACACAGTATAAACAAAGATAAAATACTATCTTTTAATTGCGTTCTATTTTATATTGATAGATCAAATAATTAATTTAAAAGAAGTTATTAATATTATTATAGTAAAGCAATTATTAATTGTATATGTTATACGAAGATGTGCGAATGTTTCCGAAGCTAAACGAATATATCTTTTCTTTAAATTTGTATTACCAAATATATCGATGATAAAAGGTTGTATTTACATACAGTTTAGTACCTCAAAGCAAATATTATAACGTATATTTATATAGCATACATTGATTGGTTCTATAACTCATATTTAAAAAAAAAATACTTCACAAGAAATTATAACGATTGAAGTTGTAAACATAACCCCAAACTATAATTTACACTGGGTTTGTTTAAGTGTTACAGATGATGGGTGAAATCAGCTGTTTAGATGTACGAATGTTTCCGAAGTTAAACAAATATAGGTATCTTTTCTTTAAATTTGTATAAAAAAATATATTGATGATAAAAGATTGTATTTATATTCATTTTATCAAATCTTCAAGCAAATCTTATAACGTATTATAGCCTACATTAGTTATTTATTTTAACTTATGTATTAAGAAAATCAACTTCACAAGACTTATATTGATTGAAGTTGTAAACATAACCCCAAAGTATAATATTTGCTAGGTTTGTTTTAGTATTACAGATGATGGGTGAAATCAGCTGTTATATTATAATGTTACTCAAGTAACGTACACTCGCTTTTATAGGAGTTGATAAATATTGAGATAATGGTATAACAGGATTTATAACAAAGGTTTGATAGAACCAGATTTAGGCCTTCTTGTAATTAAAAATCTAACCTAACAATTATAACTACAAATTGCATAAAATAAAATCAGATGTTAGAAGAAACGCTAATAAAAATAGCCTACAAGAAAGTTTAGAGATAATAGAGTAAACAGCTGTTTATTTTACCAAAATTGAACTACTTCTTCAATCAGTTGTGATATGTATTTTAAATGGCCATACATTCTGAATGAACAAGTATAATTTTGTTTACTATTTATGTCAATAAACCACCTTTTAAATGAATTTTTAATTTGAGTACTGCCCAACAATTGTAGGTATTAGAAATTCAAAATATTTCTTAAATTTATTAGTAAAATGTCAATGGCAATGGCCAACATGGAAGTTTAGTTGATTGTAGCTGATTTGATTAGATTATTGTACCCACACTAAACTTTTACAATCACCTGATCTATCTATTTTAAATGCACACACTTCAAATAAGAGTATTCCTAGTTTTAATTTATTTGTAGGCCTACACTTTTTTATCAACTTAAAGCCACGTACCAGTTTAATTTATATATGTTGGTTTTGAAATAAGTAGGCCTGTTGCTAGTATATATTAAGATAACCTTAGTTTCGTTGTTGAAAACAATTATAATCATGTATGTTACAATTATATGAGTTTTAAATTTGTTTTAAATCTGTAGAACAAATTGAAATACAAATTAAATATCACAACGAGCACAGGTTTACAGTTTTTGAGAAAAATATCTTTGTAGTTCCAAAATTAAGTTCCGGTATATTGTTTGAAAATAACTTATGATTGAAAATGTAGACTATTAAGGAAGAAAAATTTTAAATCGGTTGGAATGTTATACACATTTTAAATAATTTTGGAAAAATTACAAAAATACTATCGAGGTGTCAAAGTAAACAAAATGTAATTCATTTTCAAAACTAAATATTATATTAGATTCGATGGTTGTAGATGAACATGATTTTTAATTTTACTTTCTCTGTGTGAAAGGAATATTTCAAAAATTTTACTAAGGTTTACATTTAGGTTTAAAAAGCATTTCAATGTAGAATGTTAACTAAAGCAGCTAGCTATATGGCTGCTACTTGAAGATGAATGTGAGGAAACTGTAATGATCATATTGCAGTATAAATTCATATAAATTAATATTCCTATTATACTGCAACACAAACGCTATGATTGTAAGTGTAGTTAGTATTTTGAGAGTTGTAAAATATTTCAAATTCGCTCCACTTAAAACTAGTCAATTATTTATTAAAACCGAATAAATTATTCAATTCAACACAAATCTCACAACTAATACGTTTGTTAACTAAAACGCGTTTCAACGACAAATTCGCCATCTTCAGTGATGCACGAGTTACAATAGTCAAACTATAATCTTCGTGCATCACTGAAGATGGCGAATTATTTGTCGTTGAAACGCGTTTGAGTTAATAAACGTATTAGTTGTGAGATTTTGTGTTCTAAGTTTATTCTATCAAGTATATCTTCTCACAAGTCAAGCTCAATATTTATTTATATTCAATTCAGTTCTTTTGATATTTTAAACTCAAAATTAAATTAGATCTAGGCTTACGTTTTGCTTACGTTTTATAGAGTTTGTTTTCACTAAACAAAACGCAATTTGCCGTAGCGTTTATGTAGTTTGTCACGCTCTATTAAAGTAATGACGGCAACCACTGCCATTAAAATAAAATTGTTCGTTCGATGAATTAAGGTAAAAACGTACACGTGCAGGAATCACGAATTTATAACGTACTGTTTTTCTTATACAGTTTATTTTAAGTTTACACATTTTTCATTACGCTAGAGTTTCTACCTAAAACTTATTTTATTGTTTACTGTTCAGCTTTAATTTTGTATAATATACAACTAACTATAATGTAAACAAAGCTGAATGAACTATATAAACTAATTTCAATTTTTAGTATATACTTTGATATTTATTTTATAGTCTACATATGTTAAATTTCTAATTTCTACAGAGTTAACACATAGCCTGAAATGTATTTGTTTAGACTTAATTAAATTGCGATAAATATGAAACTAAATTAAGGAAGTACCACTTGTACTATAGAATAATCCCGCATCTAGTTGGTACTACCGTAACTATCTAATGCGAATACAAAAATTTTCTTTAATTGAACTCACTACTATTAGTTTGCTGAGGAGAAAATGATGAATCACATTTCACTAGCACGCCGTAGTCTTCTAGAGTTCCTGCTGGTATTTTATACTAAATGCTCTCGCTGATTATTTGTAGATCTTTTTGTTCCAGCACCTACAGACCTTTACTGATTTGATCTATGTTTAATGGATTAGCTAGGGTGGTGTAAACTACTTTCAATCACCATTTACAGTAGATAAAGCACGATGAAACATAACCCATGCTACCCTTAAGGCAATTTAAATACAATTAATCAATAAAATATTCATAAAAATCAGTAGGGTTTTATTAAAATTGTAATAAACAAATATAAACACTTTTCACCTACATAATATAGTATAGATTATCTCCGTCAAAGATTATTTCGGAGTTGTCTGGTATTCAGGTTGAAACAGAACAAACTAATCAGTTTAAACTCTTGATTTCAACTGAAACTCCACTGCTTAGTACTTAAGAAAGTACTTAGTAGAGTAGTGTTTATTAGTAGGGTGGTACATTTTGGAAAGTAGGGTGGTTTGATTTTTTTACAGAAATTTCAAAAGAAAACATTTGTAGAGTCTTACATTATAAATGTCTTTTGAATGTAACCCGTTTTAATACTGCGACCCTAAACGGAAACAATTTAGTTTTTTAAATTAGATTTTCTGTCATAAAATAATTTTATTCTCAGTAATGAACATTTTCCCAAACGTTGTTAATGATTATGACATTATTTATATTCTACGTGGTTTTGATTTTTAACAAATAATTTTCATATCAACTTAAAAATTATATTGAAATGGTTATATACATGACCAAAGATCAAATTCGAAAAAACGTTCATCTTTATAAGCCCTTTTATTTGATAATCCACTTGACCTACATTGCCGTTTGAAATTTCTTAGATCTAAAGATTAGGTGTAATTTTCTTTTTTTATGAAATTTTATTTATTTTTGTTACGTTTCTTCGTGATTTCAAATTATTCTAATGTCGGAGAAATGGTAGAAAATCATAAGTTTGGTTGGACATTGTTTTTCTTTATATTTTTAAAGGCGAAAAACCTGGGTGGTTATCATCGAATGTGGTCATTGTTTGAAATGGTTTATCATTGAAAATGTTTATTAAAAACTTTGGTTTCTGAAAATAAAACTGGTTAATGACGGGAAAAAATTAAATAATATATTGTCAACGTTTATGATCGCCCTAAAAGATTATGCACCACACTTATACAATACAATAATTATTACTCCACGCAGCATTTCCAATGCCACAAAAAAGTAACTTTTGTGTTGTTATGCTATTCATGCATATATTAGCCCAAATGTTTATTTTATGATTTATAATTTTAATGTTAAACTTTCTTAAACTACAAAAATCCTCAACAGCTTGCAACAAATAGTGCCCATTGCAAACTAGCTGAAATATGCCGTAAACTGTTGTTAATGTTAACATTATGTCAAACACAATATGTATTCCAGTAAACACAATTTATATCCGCTATAAATGCACGATTTTAGTGGGGTTTCTATTTAAACTAAGGAGGGTTATTTTTGTTATAATTTAGTTGTAGTTAATGACGTTTGGTCATTAATAAAACACGTTCCTTTACTATGAAATACTTTGTACCGAGTAATGGCACAAAAGGAAAAGAAATTCGAGTAAAAAGAATTGCTTTAAGAAAACCAATTTTATTTGTTGAAAACTTTTAATTGGAAAGAAAATCAAAGTAAATCCGTTTAAGAGTCAGAAAAAAAGTATAACTAAGAAGGAGACCAACAAACAAGATTTTATTCGTTTCGGATAAAATTTAAAAGTTTATAACTATAATAATACTCACGTTAGGTAGCAATCTTGTATTTTGTATTTATTAATACTTCATTACAGCTGTTTCGGTATAACATATGTCATCATCAGATGAAGAAACACATACACTGTAACGTCTTACCGACATTTACAACTTCTGCCTACCTTCACCAACTTCCAAATAGTTTCCCTTTTCTCCGCCAGACGCCACCTCCGTACAGTATCTACTTTGGGCAGAGTTCGCTATTAAGCGGTTTGCTTATCATATACCGAACAGCTGACGTTTCTTGACCGTTAAACTTGCTTCGCTGTAGAACTTTCGAGAGCAGAGTCCGCCATTGCTTACACTACAGGAAGTCCACCTTGTCATGTCGCTGTAAATTATTGTCGTGGATTAATTCCTTAAGTTTTTTGTCGCGAGTTATGCGCAGGGCTAATTAACATGCATTTGTTATAAGCCTTTATTTTGTGGATACCAGTTACACTGGTTCAACTCCAGGGAATATTTAACCATACAATGCCATAAGCTACACCACAGCTACGCCTTGAAAAGGCCTACTTTCCAACAGGACTTTAAAAACAATAAAAATTCTTATATCTACAGTGCTTTAGTTACAGACAGAAATTAATTTAAAATATGAACGATCTGCAGTTGATTTTTGTGTTAAATGTTAAACAGGCTGTATTTTGAAAAAGTAATTTTGTATATGTGTACTATATAGGATATGTTTGTATTTAATAATTGGGAGGTGCAAGCTATAGCACATTTTGGAACTTAGCCCTAAGGGCTGCATATTAGAAATTATATACCTTTTTTTTATATAGAGAGACGTCTCATAATTAATTTTGTTTAGTTATTCAATTATTTATAATTAGCTTTAGAGTTGGCCAACGACACATATATATTTATTCTTAAACAAATTCATGGTATTTCATGTTAAAACTTTGTAACTTGTTAATCTTTTCTGTATAAATTCTGTAATTATTATTAAAAGGGAGGGTTTTTGATTTTTATTTTTGGGGAGGGCTTTTAAATTCAACTTAATAAAATATATATGTATTCTTTTAAATCTGAAGTTTTTCTTGTATTAAGGGCATATAAATAATTTCATTTTCTTGTATTAAGGGCATATAAACTTTTTTTTACATTTTTTTTAATAAAGCCAAAATTTACATCAATTTCTATGGTTTATTGAGTTAACCTCTAGGTATCTTTTGTATTGTGAGTAATAAGCTGAAACATTCCTACGTTTGGTGATATTTAAATTTAAAGGTAAGTTTTGAACAGTACCAATCTATGTGGCCCAGTATTGCTTCCGTTCCCTTAATTATTCTTTTGTAAGATTGGTACAACACATACTACACTGATACACATTACACAGAAATAAATAATAATAAAAATATTTGGTACTGCAGTACAAGTCGAAAATAATATAGAACAATACTTATGTAGCAGTCAACTACTCACTGAGACATTATACAGTTTATCTTACTGACAGGCTAAAACCCACAATCCTTGACATTCTTATATTTAGTGTAGAAAGAGTGTTATACTGGCAGTTGGAAGCAAATTCCACCTAAACCACAGTTTGTGTCCGTGAAATATAGCAGCTACTTTAAAATCCTATCCGTAACCTTTTTAGGGAAATAGGATACAAAATAGCACACCAAATTTCTAGGAGCTTAAGCCACATCTTTAGTTCTAACATCAATATTGTTCCCAACTATCTATTTACAAAATGTGGTGAATACAAATTACATTGTAAAATTGCAATAAACAATATATTGGTCAAACTGGAAGGAGATTTAAAACCAGGCTTAAAGAACATTTATCGCATAATAACCTATAAAAAATAAGCTCTTATATTATGCCGAACACGTGATAGACAACGACCTGTTAGATAACACGGATATCGCTAGTAATCTGGAAGTCATTCACATCCTAAATATAGGCAGGACTGTGGATGTGTTAGAAGAATACCAAATATACAAACAATTTAAAACCAACCCAGATAGTTTATTGAATTATAAATTGAACTTTGCTTCCAACTGCCTATATGACACTCTTTCTACATTAGAAAGAATGTTAAGGATTGTGGGTTTTAGCTTTGTTGCCGCTCCGGATTAACGAATTCAATAAAACAATTATGAGCTAGCTCAGTTTGCGGCAAAAAGTTTCTAATTTGTCTCGTGCCTGATAAGGGCCAAAAATTTAGCCCGAAGGGCGTGAAGTGAAGCCTCGACAGAATGTAGCCTGAAGGACGTGAGGTGAAGCCTCGCTGATTCGGTCCTGAAAAGGGCAGATGAGTTGGAGAACATGTGCCTGAAGGGCTTGCTATTGCAGGGGAAGCCTGTGAGTTGCGTAGTTTGTGGCGAAGAACACAACACCCTTACTGTGCCTGTGAGACACAGTAGCTCTAAGCAAAGTTGCGCAATGCCCGGACACCAAGACTGAAGTCAAGGATATGAAACTACTGTGCTTTGTGTCGGTCCTTAAAAGGGCCGTATGTATGCTTGAAGAGCGTGTATTTGTTTCGGGTGACACGTAGCGGAAGCCTGTCTCTTTTCCGCGAACGATCTTCTTTCAGTGTATGCTGTGTTGCGCTGTGAAGTTGGTGTAGCAGAAAGAACAAGCTTTTTGAATTAGAATTAAGTTTTTTAATTGATTCGTCCTTTCACACAACCTGGCGATCGGTGCAACTTCCCCACTAACTCGGCGACTCTGCCTTAGCTTCACTTCTCTGTGGCGTGGTCTGTCATGCTTTGGCACTGGTCCGGCTAACGTATCCTTCCGTACTTCGGCAGCTTTCTCCGTTGTCGGTTGTTCCCAAAGTCCACTGGCTACTTGGTGTTCTGTTGTTCACTTGGTGGAGTCCAGGTAGGATCCGTTGATGGTGAAGAGCTGACTGATGTTCGCTTGCATAGTCTAGGTAGGATCTGTTGATGGTGAAGAGTTAATGTTCGTCTGCAAAGTCCAGGTAGGATCAGTTAAATTTTTGATTTTTTTTTAAGCGGTTAATGCACTTACGCCTACCTCTCGTTAGAGAAGATGAACGCCGAGAAAGTTTGAAGGGAAGTTCTGGTCATTTGTGCGATAATATATTTAGTTTTTTTTTCGGCAAACGTTTCTACCGTCGAGCTGAATTTACTGGGGAATTTAGAGTTATTTCGACAGATGTTTCACGGGAGACTGGCCGAATAACTTTCCCGTAAGACGA
This sequence comes from Philaenus spumarius, assembly GCA_018207615.1. Taxonomy (NCBI): domain Eukaryota; kingdom Metazoa; phylum Arthropoda; class Insecta; order Hemiptera; family Aphrophoridae; genus Philaenus; species Philaenus spumarius. The sequence continues at coordinate 135,811 of JAGFPH010000890.1, read as the reverse complement.
GGACTGCGGGGAGAAGTTAAACGGTAGAAGTGAAGGATCCGTTCGCAGTGATGTCGTAGTGTCCTTGGCGGGAGAACGTGTCTACGTTTCCCAGACAGCTGTGCGTATACGTAACAGTGCGTTGTCGGAACGGTCTTTATGGAATTTGTGGGAAATAAACTAGCAACTTTCTCGGAAGATGAGGTCTCAACTCCCGAGGAAAGTAAATGTAGTTTATTGAAGTTTGCCGGCCGACATCGTCCATGTTCACCAAACAGGTACTTCGACCGGGGACATGTTAGAGTGAAGCTCTGGGGAAGTTAAGGCGATTTTTCCCGTAAAAGGCATTTACGGGAAAATCGCATCACGCTGACTGAAGTTGGCCCTTTTGAGGGTCAAGAAAATTGTTAAAGAATTTTCTGTTTGGTTTGCGCTTCGAAAGTTGCCCCTTTTGAGGGCCAAGAAGTTTATCGGTTTGTTTTTCTTTTCTGTTGGTCTGTATATAATTGCTGGGGAATCTCACGAAGAAATTATTGAAAATAAAAGCAGCAGTGCTACGACAGCCTGTCAGTAAGATAAACTGAAAAAAGTCTCGGTGAATAGTTGACTACATAAGTAAGATGTGGCCATATTACCTAATCATTGTTTTATATTATTTTCGACTTGTACCGTAGTACCAAATATTTTTATTTTTATTTAATTCTGTGTAATGTGTATCAGTGTTGTATGTGTATGTGATTCTAGTGTTGTATGTGTATGTGTTTCTTCATCTGATAATGGCATATGTTATACCGATACAGCTGTAATGAAGTATTAATAAATACAAAATACAACATTGCTACTATAGTTATAAACTTTATTACAAAGCAGTCGTAAGGCATTATGGAAATTATAAAATGATTACGTAGTGTAATGTTTCAGCTTACACACCTCTCCTGATAATTGGGAACGGAGCAATGTTTGCATATAACGGTGCATTTTACAAGGGCATTTGAGATGTTCTAGCATTAGTGTTTGTACTGTTACGCCGTGTTTTGACAATAGTTAAATCTTTTTAACATTTCTTTGAAAGGAAACTCTACAGAAAATAATCAAATAATTGTTGCAGTGCATTGTTCAAGTGGTTTTAGTGCATTGCAATTACGACAGAAAAGAACAAAACTTGGGAATTTCAACAGGTGTTTCCAACATTACAAAGATAATTTATTTTCTGAAAAAAAATGAGAATAACAATTAGTTTATTTTTTAGTCGTGTTGTACTACGTAACATTTCATTACATTCAATAGTACATCACCGTCAGTTCATCTATATCGTAGTACTAATCTGTACTAATAAAGAGGTAATGAATTTTTTAATTTTTTATTGTCTGTTTGTATGTAGGGGGAACTACTCAACCTATTAAAAAAAAAATGTTTTACTAATAAAAACATTCACTACCCTGACTAACATAGGCTATAATTCATTTCTATAAAAATATTTGTTAAGTCGAAAAAAATTCTTAGGTTAGGCCTAGACTGATAAATTAACACATGCATTTACATTTATTACCATAGCAACCAATTTTGTATATCTAACTTTTAGGTTAGGTTTTTATTAAAGTATAGACCTAAGCCTTGCTGGTTCTTTTAACCTTTATTATAAATGCTTTTGTAAAATATACGAAATAATTTGATTTGAAAATTTAACATTATTTACCGTCTTAGCTTTGGGTTTTTTTTGGGGTTTTTTTTACGAGGAGGGAAATGCTTTTCGCACAAAGTGTGGGACTCCCCTCGACACACCAGAAGGCTCCACGTTCTGAGGTACTACCCACTAAAACCCACCTCTCCTCATGTTCGAAAAAGACTACCCAGAGGCACCACCTTTCGGCATAACTTCTCTGGGAAGCACGGACACTTATACAGTTATCTTAACTGCTCTTCCTTGATTTTTAATACTTTTATCAAATATTCCTCAATACACTTCCATTTGTATTTGTCTTCCAGCATTTGCACCACCATATTGTCAGGTGTAATGTTCACCCCTATCTGTTCTCGGAGTCTTTTTTTCTGTACATCCCTTGCCTTGCAGTCAAACAGTGCGTGACAAACATCATCTCGGTCGGACCCGCAGCTTATACAGGTACTGACTTCTGCTCTGTGGAACCTCTTTAGATAGTGTCTAAAGCACCCATGACCTGTGAAGGCCTGCGTTAAGTAGAAACTCATCTCTCCATGACCTCTACCAAGCCAACTCTCTAAATCCTTCACTATCGTGTGGGTCCATCTACCAGACTGTTCTTCATCCCACCGTACCTTCCATTTTTGTATAAGCCTTACTCTAGCTTCTTTCTTTACTCGGGCTATAACTTTATTATCCTCTTCTGACCTCCGGTTCTCCCTAAGTTCAAAGTATATATCCCTCCTTTCTTGAGCTAAGAGGTCGATAGGCGGTGTTCCTGCAAGGACTAAGACTGCACTTTCCGACACGGTAGTGTAAGCTGCCACTATCCTCAACGCAGCGGTCCTCTGGACAGAAAGCAGTCTTCTCTTTTAGCTCTCTTTATCCAGGGCTTCTGCCCAAATAGGCGCTGCATACAGCATCTTAGCCTGCATGACGCTTGCCAATAGCCTTCTTTTCTTCTCTTTAGGGCCTCCTATATTTGGCATAAGTCTTGCTAGCCTTCTTCCAGTCTCCGAAGCCTTTAGCGCCGTCTTTTCAATGTGCGGCCCGAAGGTAAGATTCTTATCCAGTTCCACACCCAGGTATGTTAGTTGTTTCTTCCACGGGATAAGTTCTCCATCTATTTTAAGTATTGGCTGCCTATACGCTCTTCTTTTTGCTATCAATACAGCTTCAGTCTTATTTATCGCCATCTCTAAGTTTTTATCTTTGAGCCACCATCTGACTCTTGTGATAACACTATCCATTTTTGTCTCTAGAAGATATTTGTTTGCTGCTTCTACAGCCAGGATGACATCGTCAGCAAAACCCACTATCTTTACCCCTTCCGGTAATGTCATTTCTAACAGGGAGTCGTATGTCACATTCCAGAGAAATGGCCCCAGACGAGATCCCTGAGGTACCCCGCATGTCATCGTTTCTCTGATGGTCCAGCCATCTCCTTCAAAAATAATTTTTCTTTCACTTAAATAACTTGCTACCATATTCTTTAAATAGCTTGGCACCCTTTTTCTTTCGAGAGCCATGTGAATGTCCGTCCACTTAAGGGAATTGAAAGCATTCCTCACGTCAATTGCAATGAGGGCACAGAATCCTTTTTTGCTCTTTCCATAGTCTCGAGCCTTTTTTGCAAAGTTTATTATCTCCAATATAGCATCTACTGTCGACATACCTTTTCTAAATCCGTATTGGTTTCTTGAAAGAGCATTTTCTCCATCTACAAGCCCTTCCAGCCGCTGCAGTATGAGACCCTCCAGCACTTTCCCCAACGTATCCAGTAAGCAGATCGGTCGGTATGAAGACGTGCTATCCAGTGATTTAGCCCCCTTACGAAGTAGGATAAGCTTTTGTTTCTTCCAACTTTTTGGAAAGCTCCCTTTCATAAGACAAAAATTGTATAGCTCCAGTAGCATTTCGGGGTAAAACTCTATCACCAATCGTAGTACTTCATTTGGTATCAGATCAGGACCTGGTGATTTTCCCATTTTTAAACTTTTTTTCTCCCTCTCCAGTTCGAAAAGTGTAAACATGTTTTGTTCCTCTACTCCTTCATGGATGCATATGTCCCCAACTTCGGATTTTTGACTCGGGAATAGATCTTTTATTATTTTTCTGACCCATGACTCATCATTTAAAGTTGGAACATTCTTGCCAAACTTGAACTTCTTACTTACAATTTTATAGGGAAGACCCCATGGGTCATTTTCAACCTCTCTTATAAGGTCTCTCCAACTATTTTCCCGACTCAATTTAATTGCTTTTTTCAGTCTTCTTTTTGTTCGCTTGTACTTTTCCTTCAAAGTTTGGTCCCCTTTGGACCTGGTACATATCCTTCTGTCGATGACACAAATCCTCCTCAGTTGGGCTATCTCCTCCGTCCACCAGTACTTCGATCTGCCTGTATATTTATTCGGCCCACGTTGTGGCATAGCTGCATTACATGCTGTTAATATACTTCTTGTCACGGCTATCACAAGCCCCAACGAAGAATTTGGCTGGGGCAACCAATTTAGCATCTTAATTGCCTTGGCTTCTTTTATAGAGGCTTCTAATTTTTCCTCATCCAGCTTTTTGGTGTTCCATGCTTTTGAGAATATAGTTCTTGCTGGTAACTTCGCTCTCTCGTCAATACAGAGCTTCGTTTTGTAGAAGGAAATATAATTGTGATCACTTAACGTTTCTTCGTCTAACACCTTCCAGTCCTTAAAGAAACTCGCTTGATTTTGGTTAGTTAAGGTTAAGTCAATGATTGACTTAGCCTCTCCCCTATTGAAAGTGGGTTTCTTCCCTTTGTTTACAATCGCTAAATCTCTTCTGGCTATCATATCACCCACCAACTGACCTCTTCTGTCCAAACGTGTCTCTT
>JAGFPH010000890.1:114531-126303 GCA_018207615.1 Philaenus spumarius | reverse complement strand
TTTCCTAGTAATTTTCCGATGTTATTTTCTGATGCAAATGCTACGTTTATGTTCGCTTGTTTTCTGCCAAGTTGTCTGGTTACTCTAAGTGTTACATTTACCATTCCAGTTTCATCATGTTTGATCGCTTTTAGTACTGAAGAGAAATTGAACAAACAATCTTACTATGGTACACTACATGGAAAGTGCACACAGATTTTATTGTCTAATCCACTATTACTTTCAAAACTGTAAATTCATACTGTTTTTAGACAAATGTATATCAAAATTCTCTTAAATTAGGAAATTTATAAAACTTAAAAATTTAAATAATATAAAATGAAATATACATTTATTTATGTTATCTTAAGTATAATGCTAATATTAATTAATGAACTATCAGAAAATAAATACTTATTTTTGTTTATCTCTAGAAAAAAAATAGCAAACTTTTCATGTAAATTTTAAATTAGATTTCTTTTATTTTTTAGACCAGCTGTATAGGAGTTGTTCTGCAATTGATAAACATTCGAAATTAATAAATACAAATGCTGTTTACGGAGACGTCATCAACAGTAATTATAGTCTGTTCATAGTGTTCATTAAAAGAACAGAAGTTCAGAAGTTTTCTACGTAATATGTAGAGTACACGAAAGTATACCATATACTGTAAATCTTAACGCGTGTGGTAATGTCATTTTAGATCCAAACTTGTTTGAAGTAATTATAAAATGATTAAGAAAATATTAATGTTTTTCTATAAAGTTACATGTCGTAAAGGAACACTAAAAATAAAACTTGTTTTTTGTTACCTTTTTGTGATCTGGAATCAAAGAAACTTTAATATTGTGTCGGTTCATTCTGTTTTCTTTGACTTTAAGAACGACATTACAATGAACGACATTATTTTATACACAAACCGTAACGAAATTAAGCATCCTACTACATTTGCAGACATTTGTTTTCGTCGGCACGTTTATTTGAAAAGTATGGCTTCATTTTGTTTTTACGTTATGTGGTGATACATAATACTCTTTTTGAAATTGTAAAGTCACTGCAGCCATCATTGTTTTTCAAAATACGAAAAGTAAAATCGAACAAAATCCAACAGCAGGCTGGAAGCTTGTGCCGAAGCAAGCATCATCGAACATCCATATATTACAAATGATTTATTTGTAAGATACCCCTTTAGCTAAGACCCTTAACTCTAACTAAAGTGTAGACACCACTTTAGAAAGTTAGGTTTCTGAATAAATATATATATATATATATGTTGTTCCTTTATAAAGATAATTTTTACAACTGTTCAGTACCACCAAAAACATGACTAAAATAATGACCTAATTTTTTATTCACAAAACGTAATTATTTATAATTTTTTATTTCAAAATAGATTTATTATAAAATAGATTTCACCAATGATGAAAGAAGAGGTTATGAAAGGAAAGAAGCAAACTCAAAATACAAAGAACAATATTATTAGAATATTTCTTGTACTTGAACCGTTGTTCCTGATGTTAATTTACACTGCTGTATTATATTTCATTAGTTAAAAATAATTTTGTTTCAACATTTCAAAACTAATTTAGGCCTATGTATGGTACTTTTTAAGTGTTTATAGAAATAATTTGAAATACTTACTAGATTTTAAATTTTAAAGTGTTATTAGGAGTAAAATAACAATTAATTAAACTTAAAATTATTGTATACAAACACTTCACCTTTTGACGAACAAGTAAACATTTCTAGAGAATATGACATGCCTAGTGCTTTTTATATTCTAATGTTGACAGTAAGTACGCGTAAATTAACTTTGTAATGTTGGCAGCACGTGTTGAAAACAGGTCAAGTACCAAGTTTCCCTTTGTATTTAATGATGTTAAGTTTTGTTCTTTTCTATCATGATTCCAATGCTGTATACGCAATGCATTCAATTAGTAAATGAAGTAGGTTAGCATTTGTTTCATAGGCTTAGAAAATAGATTTCCATTCATAGGCTTGTTGTATAGAATTTAAGTGAACAATCTATACAAATATTGTGCAATAATTATATTTTTTGCTTTAAGGAGAAAAAGTTTATAGGTTTAATCCTCTGAGCAACATGAGCAGATATTGCTCCTAAAATCTAGAAGCCAAATATAAAAAATATAGAAATTTATAAAATCTGTGATTAAAATAGTTGAGAATTTCATTAAAACTATTTCATATCTTAAAATTAGTTCAAATATTAAGACTAGATAAAAAGACAAAACTAAATGCGTCCTAAAATAATTAATACTAATGAATAACAATAAAATTTGGTTTATAATTAAATAAAACAATAATAAAGAAATACTGTCACAATTAAAATAACAAGAAAAAAAGCACAAATATCAAAAACAAAACCCAAAGCAAAAACACAAATACCAAAATTTTGTGACAGATTACAGGGAGCAGTATGTTCGTTTACTTATTTCCTCAAACAATAATTTACTTTGTTTTAAATTTATATTAAAAGAAATAACCACATTTAAGGAGAAGTATATTAATTATTAAAATGTTTTGTGAGATTATCCGTACTAATTATATACACTGTACGGATTTAAAATTACATTCATTTAATCAAAAACTCAGTTTTTACTCATGACTGGCTTACATAGACTCTCAAAGATTTCTGACTTTTAAGTCTACACACAAAGTAATTTCTGTGGTAAACTGAGTAAATGGTAATATTTAAGTAATCTATGCATAGGTTTGATAAACTGTTCAATCAACTCTCATGCCAAGGTGATACAATCATTCCTTAATATATTTTTCGGTCGAAAACATTGTGTATAACAACTTATGCTCGATAGGTTTTGTCATATCGTAAACTAAACATAAATTTTATAAAAAGATTTAGTACTGACAATATTTGTATATAATCTCTTCACGACCACGTTTTATATGTATTTCCTTCTTCGAAAACGGATGTTTTAATTTTGTGAGTATATAATGATTGTAATAAATACATAATAAGAACTTGATAATATAAAGTTGTGTTACTGTTAATGCATTCACTTCAAATTAGTTCAAAACATATCACCTACTTTACAATGAATTAATTGTTAATAACATGGTTGCCACTGATGGATTTGTGCATTCACTTAATATTTTTAACTGAACATTGATTTTGATTTGTAACTTTAAATTTTTAACATGTCACAAAATGCAGATTAAGATTTGAAAATAATTTAGTACCCGAAAATTCCACATTTCGGCAGAAGAGGCAAAAATAAAAATAAATCATAAAAGAAAACATAAATGACCTAGTTGACTCCCAATAGGGTTTAACTTCATTTAAGCAAATAGATAAACTAGGTTAGATGTCATTATTAACACTCACCTGTGTATTAAAACAAGGGAACTAATTTTAAATGTGCAAACTAAAATCCAGTTTAAATTGCTAATATAATAATTTAGTTACTAACAGTTTTTTTTAATTAGTATATGTTTTCATAAAGATTATTTATTAATTATTATTACAATTCACAAATGTTGTTTGTAGTTTGTGATTTACTGTTAAAACATTCTGTGCTGGAAACATATTCCAGGATTAGTTGTATAAACGATTAGTTTGCTTTGGCAATAAACGATGTATTATTTACGCTAATAATTTATTTAGATATACTATTTAATAAAACTAGTTCAACTTTGTTTAAAACTTTAAAGAGCAGTATATTAATTGCTTCTTTTAAACTGATTCAAATAGTTAAACTCCTTGTATATTTAAAATGTATTATACATGCCCTTAATGTTTTTATATATTTTCAATTATTAATGACTGCATGGAATACAAAATCTGTCTAAAAATGAAATTATTTTTATAAATACTTAGATAAATCGCGAACAAATATTAAATCTTATTTCGAATTGACATTAAAATATAAGCTCCATTAAATGTCTTGAGTATGTTACGTTATATTTAAAATAAGAAACAACATATAGTATTTTATTTTGTGATATTAAAAAATTACTTTCTGCTGGGCCTACAAATGCAGCTAGTTTTCAAATTTCCAATTTCAGAAAATAAAAATTGACTAATGCATTCTTTCGATTTTATCAAAAATTGTATTATGTAAAATATCTTTATAAAATTAATTCTAGATATAACAGACTTCTTTTATCACACAAATTCCAGGTTTTAAAGGGATTCCATTTGATGCATCACAAGTCATTTGTGTCTATTAAACATTTTTGAGCATAGCGAACGATAGCCAATTTTTTTATTTTTACTTAAGACCTTAATGGATTTTAAAGAGCTTCAATTTGATGTATCACAAGTCATAATATGTGTCCATTATACATTTTTGAGATGGGGTGGTAGGAAGGGGTTGGAGGGGATTTTGTTTAGTAGGGTTTCTAAGGTTCTATCTGTCTTTGAATAACAGCCAATAATCAGATTTTGCATATCTCTTTGCAAATTTTAAATTGTATAAAGTTATAAAAATTACATTTTGGAGCGTATCGAACGAATGCGTTGGCTGATTTGTATTTCTTTATAGCAGACATGCTTGGATAAAGGTAGTAAATTTGTGAAATGCGGTCGTAGGGGTCAGGGAGAATTATTTTGTTAATAGGTTTTCTAAGGTTTCATCTGACGGCGAATAACTCCTAAACATCAGATTTTGCATATCTCGACTTTTAAATAATATAAAGTTATACAAATTACGTGTTTGAGAGTATCGAATGAATGCGTTAACAGATTTCTTTAGCCGAAATTCATAGATTTTAAAGGGCTCAATTTGATGCATCACAAATTATAAGTGTCCATTACACATTTTTGAGATAGGGATCTTTGGAGGGGTGAGGGGTTATACGATTTTGTAAATTGGTTTTTATCATACTGAACAAATAACAGCTGTTTTTGATCCTGAAATTAAACCGTAAAGTCAACGTTTTTCTTTACCTTAAAATAGCGCACCAAAAAATCAGGTGATATTTTGTTCATTGCGCCGAACTCAAAACTGTGTTATTGTTGCATAAGTTATGTTTGTGAAATTCAAGAAAACATAACTAATATAATAAAACTAGCTGGCCGATCCGGCCTTGTACGGATAGACAAATCAAAGTTAAGCGTATATTAACAAAAAATATATTATATCAATAAATATATTACACTATGTATTTCTTATGGGGAATTTTAGTAACTTTGACCCCCAAACCTCCCCTAAAATTTCGAATTTTTTTTAAACCCTTTTCTTATCTTCACCTACGGCCCTAGAGGAAGCTACATACCAAATTTCATTTCAATCCGTTCAGTAGTTTTAGAAAAATCGTGATTTAGTAACTTTGACCCTCCCAAACCTCCCCTAAAATTTCCAATTTTTTAAACCCCTCCTTATCAGCACCTATGGCCCTAGAGGAAGCTACATAGGTACCAAATTTCGTTCCAATCCGTTCAGTGGTTTTTGAGAAATCGTGATCAGTGAGTCAGTGGATTTGGCTTTTATATATATATATAGATGTACGTTATTTGACGTTTTAAATAGAAAACATTAAAACGATTATAAATTTTACATATTTTGTTTATATTTTGAACTGAAACATATTTAAGGTAAATATCCACAACGTAGGTTTTGTTTGTCACACTCTATTAAAGCAATAACGAAAGCAGCTGCAATTAAAATAAATGTAATTTGTCGGCAGGAATTTGTGTTAAAATCTACTCGCTAAAGCAACAAAAGGCAGAACATTCTGTTTATTTGTGATGACATTTTTATAAATAGATTTTCTAAGATCAGATTTTGTTTGTCTATTTGCTTCTTTTAACCCTTCACTAACATGCTAAAAAATTTACTTTTTGAATTTTATCACTTGTCCAGGGAAATCACTTTAATATAAAGTTTTAAAAATAACTTACAAAGTAACATTTTAGAGCATAGCGAATGAATTCGTTAGCCATTTTTTATTACAGAAATTAAAGGGCTTCAATTTGATGTATCACAAACCATATGTGCCCAATACAAATTTTTGATGTGGTGTTTGTACTATTAGTTTTCAATATAAAACATTGCACATTTAATTTAGTGTTCCGCTGCTTTACGAAAATACAAAATAAATAATACAAAAATAAATATTTAAATAATCGTAACAATACAAGATTATAATTAAATATGTACAAAAATGAAGACCTCGAGTATTACAATATTTACGACCTCGTTTTTCAGAATAACGTAAATACAATTTCATTATTAATATTTGTTTAACTATTGAATCCAAAGTTTATTGCAGTTTGTAATTTAATTACATATCATATGCAGCAAAATAAAAAAGTAAAAATGTAAAATAATTTACGTGCCTATATAAAAGTAAATTTAACAATGTCCGATTCATTTTAAGGAACTATGAATCTGCCTTGGCCAAGTAAATACGGTCAAGTTTAGGTTAGATCGATACAGCTGTGAGCTGCAGGTTTCCTCACTTTCTTTAAAATCATTAAATATTGAAAGGAATTAATTATAAAATAAGAAAGTGTTATAAAATAACTTAAGTTTATGATGGTAAAATTTATTATTTCTTCCAAATGGTCATTTTTTAGATTCATTGCGTAATGCATGGAATGGTTCATTTATATTTCTTTTGTTACGGAATATTTAGTTAATACTAATTTACAATTCTTACAAGAAACTGTTAATTTAAATCAAGTTAAGTTGAACTGTCCTTTGTTAAAGAAATTTTTGGAATGAATAATAAAACAATAAAAACCAGTTTAAAATTTAATTTGAGGAATTTTAAAACGGGTAGATAATCGATTTTCTCCGAAACGGATGAAAGTATCACAGTGAAGTTTTGCATATGCCTAGTTACAAAGTTCCAATAACCATAATTAAAATAATATTTTTTGTTAAAATCATGTGGGCTATTATTGAGGAGGACTTTATTTAAGAACTTAAAACTGCGTATTATGTGGTAAGTAATTTTCAGGATATTCTACAAAATGTTGATAAAATACCATTTCTCTCATTTTCCCAATGTAGCCTACTGCTAACCTAAGTTGTACAGCAGGTTCATTTATAAGAAAAACTGTATAAAAATAAATTATTTAATTTTAAGGATATCTTAATTACAGTACCTCTTCAATAATCATAATTTAAAAATTATTAAAAACAGCTGACACATCAACTAGAAATGAGCTGATAATCTTCAAATGGCAGAAAAAATTTGATGATATTAATATTTTAATAACAATTTGATTTATAATATATTTCCCGCTATTTCAATTCCATTTCCTTATTTTTAAAACGACATCAAAAGCAAAATTATGACATTAACTAACTTAATGTAATTATTCAGAGAATTAAAATTACGATAGAACATTACAAATTGTCGCTCTTCTAATTTAATGCCATTAAAGCAAAAGCAACCTATAAATGGTAGTTTGACCTATTTTCGGCACGAGCTGCCAACTTTGCACAGTAAATTTACTTCCTGTCAAGATCTGAATATTAAAACACTTCGTTTTAACAAAATTCATGAAAGTTTTGTAAACCTCTCTGATTCAGTGTTTGCATTTGTGGTTTATCTCGAATTAAATTAATTCTCAGTATAAAATCTGTTCACGGATATTATTTCATAGTTTTAAGAAAATACAGCTTTAGTCTATTTCGAAATGGATTTATTTAGATCTCTCATCAAATTAATTAATCGTTAGTTAAAAAAAGGAGTAACGACAATTTTAACCAATTATGTCAACCCAGTCATCAATAGGAAAGTATACCAGCATACAGTAAAAATAATTATTTAACGGCAGGATTTATATCTCTATCTGAATCAATGCCCAAAAACCTTCACTTTCAATAATATTTGGAATATTAATTGCACTATTAACTAACTCTCTTTCAGTACCAGTTGCCATTTTTATAAATCTTGAATTTAAAGTGTCCACAAAATAGATTTTTATCTGAAAAACACGTTAGTCGACAACGTCAAGGTTTATGATGCTTTTCTAGATGCTCAGATAAAATTGTATATACACACAAAATGTTGTTAAATTGTAACCTACAGCTTATAGTTGAACGTTTTTAATTGAACTAGATGCATTAATCAGAATACCTCATTCAGTAAGAGAAGACTTGTCCTTGTACGTGATCATTTTAAATACATTATTCGTAATAAAGTTATTTTACAAAAGTTGAAAAGTTATTCAAGATTAAGACTAGATGGTGCTGATGTATTCGTTTTAACTTGTATATAAGCTCAATAATACAAGATCATATACAAGATTATATAAGATCAATAATAAATCATAATAATAAATAGATCTTGCATCCATACGGCAGCAGTGTGGCGAAAATTAGGTTGTCGAGAAAATAGTGCATGATCACGCCGCGAGGTAGCGCTAGGGAGAAATCATTGGTAGCATTGGTGTTTCACACAGCTTCCGTCGTTTCCCCAACAGATAGCGCCACTATCGTCGAATTTCCAGGGGAACGAAATATTGCATTGGATCGGAGTTCTATTAGGTTATCCAAATACAATGATATAAGTGACATACACAGATATTAAAGTACCTAAAGGGTTGTTAATTTATCAGGTGTTTTGAGGAAAACCCTTAGCCAAGTGGATAGCATGGTATCTTTCTGATCAGAAGATCCCAGGTTAAAATGTCGGCTAGGGACCAGTAGCTTTCACATCTGTGGTTAAACGGTAGGAGGGCGGAAGTAAAGCAAAAGGTGGAAGTAAACACGCTGACGGGATATGAACAGTTACCTCGTCTCCGTCTTGAGATGTTTGCATACTTTAATACACTATTTATGTAGAAAAGAATATTTCACATATATAAATATATATTTTAAATATATATTATATAAAAAAAAAAACAACTGACAGGATATGATTGCATACAATTTCAAGCTTAAATACAATATAATAAGCTTAAACACAAGAAAAACCTTCTTCCTGTTGTTCAGAGAGACAGAATATGCAGACATCAATATAGCTCATGTTGGCCCCATAAAACAGTACCAAAAAAAGAATACCGAAGTTTGAAATGTGACATTTTCCATTAACTGGTTAAATGTTTTGCAAATCAGTAAATAATAATGCAAAATACACAAAATATAATTATTTAGTAATAATAGTTATTCTATAAAAAAAATGCACAATTACAAAGCTATTAGTCTGAAATAAGTGAATTCCAGTGCTAAAAAGGCATATGTGACGGCTTACAATATGAAAAATAATGTTTATCTTATACTAGTAAGGCCACAGTGTAAATCAAAGGGAGATTAAGTAGATAATCTACATATCAGAAATACATCATTAAAAACATATTTTAAAAACAACAGACTTTATCTAGGCCTACCTAACTATGCCTTCAGGGATTTTTAACTCATTAAATGTGTTTAATTATAAGGAATAGTACCAGGAGACCGAGCTAAAGCTCGATTATAAGCAGGGCTATGATTTCAATAATAAATATTGGATTATTGAGTTTTGAGGTTAGGCCTATAACATTAAACAACTAAATAAAGGGTATCTACAACATTAGGCTTACTTGTAATAAAAATACAGTTTAAAGGTTTAACCATAATCTCAACGCTATGCCTCAGAAATAAGTCAGGCCTAAATTAAAGTTTAATATTTCAATATCGATTTAGGCCTAGGGCCTAGTTCGCTCACGTCAATAACTATTATTGCAAATTTCCGTGAACATCGTTTAGGTTAGGCCTATAACATTAAACAACTAAATAAAGGGTATGTTTATTTAGCAGAAGTATTCGTTGCCATGGTAACTATAAATAGATACAACATTAGGTTTACCTCCAATAAAATATACAGTTTAAAAGAAAGCAGATGATTATTGTAATGGCATTGAAAACATTTGCATCAGCTCTGCTTTGTATTGTTTAAAATGGACAAATTTCACTTTTTAATTTAATAAAAAGACGCAGAAAACGAATTTTCCCAGACTGGTGACCATTTCCAATCGATTTCTCGTGGCCAAAAGCCCCATATAAAATCAAAAAATGAAAAATCCTTAGACGGAGATTCCAGATCCATTTAGCAGACAAACAATTATCTCTCGCTTTAGAAGATAAGATAAAACTGTAGGAATATTTGTTAACATTTTTTATTTATTATATACAGTAGAACCCATCTCGTCCGCCACTCCAGTTAATCCGACCGTGCTCGAGCCGAAATTAGTGACTTCCCCCATTCCGTCGGGCCATTGTTGTTTACTTGCTGTTATCGCTTGTCCTCTTTAGTGCTCCGTCATATCTGGTATCATTTCTGTTGTTGGGCGTGATTTTTGTCTTGTACTGTGTAGTTTTTAGTGTTTACAGGCAGTCCTCGTTATACGCGGTAGCGCTTTACGCTATCTCGCTTTCAAGCGGTAAAAAAGTCAAACATTAATTTGAAAAACAAAACCGTTTGGTTTTAATTACCAAAATCCATTTTAATGTAAGCCTATTTGATCAATATCAATAGTAAGCTGTAATGACGTTCTATTTGTGGCTATCGCGTCAGTTTATAAATAGTCCCCGTTATACGCGGTTTCGTTTTACACGGCACATTGCCGGAAAGCATCTACCGCGAACATCGTACTGTTTGTAGGTTTTATGACAGTGTTCTTCTGAGTTCGTTACAGTGTATTTGTTTTACATTGTGTTACAGTTGTGTGTTTTTATCATGTCAAGAGTAAACCGTTGATTGTTGGAAAATCCGTCATTTTTCAGAGGATAATTTTCTGTATTTTCTGATAATCCAATCTTTTTTCGTTCCGAACAAACACCCAGTCCCAAAGGTGACGGATTAGAGGAGTTCTACTGTATTTAAATAAAGATCAAAATATTATCTTTAAATAGCTTTGTATTTCATATTGATAGATCAAATGGTTTAGAAGTTATTAATATTATAGTTAAGAAATTTATGATCGAATATGTTTATATGTTATACGAATATGTACGAATGTTTCCGAAGCTAAACGTATAGGTATTTCTTCTTTAAATTTGTATAAATGAATATATTGATGATAAAAGGTTGTATTTATATTAGTTTTATAACCTCAAAGGAAATCTTATAACGTATTATAGCCTGAATTAGTTATATAACTCATATTAAAAAAATCAACTTCACAATACAATATGTTATTGATTGAAGTTGTAAACATAATCGCAAAGAATAATCTACACTGGGTTTGTTTAAGTATTACAGATGAAATCAGCTGTTATATTACATGTTACTCACATACATATGTATGTACGTACGGACGTACACTCGCTTTCATAGGAGTTTAGATGGTATGTATGGTTTCAGAAAGAATTACAGAAAAATGTAACAATAAGAACAAATTTGAGATTTTCGCCTGCTGGGGTACCTCTAGGGTCGGCTCTAGCTGTCACCCATGTTGGCTGACACTCCATAAGACCAATGTTAAATTAAAATAAAAAATTTTCCTTTATTTTTGATCGGAAAATTATAAACGATATGTCATTTTAAAGCTATGGTCAATATGCATGCAAATGGCTTTTTAAAAATTATGAAAAATGTTTTGTTTAATATTTAATGGCTTTTTAAAAATTATGAAAAAAGTTTTGTTTAATATTTATTAACAATTTAAAACATTGATTTTTAATATTTTTTTATGTTGTCACTATTAATTATAGCGAAAAACTACCAATCCATTCGCCTGAAGAATTTCGTCCCCGAGATTTTGGTATTTTTTTTTATAACGCTATTTGAACAATTGCGGGTTTTAAATGGATTCAGGCTGAGCAATGTCCGTATAACCTACCGCCGCTATAGGGTGATTTTAAATATTTTTTACGT
>JAGFPH010000890.1:98717-114521 GCA_018207615.1 Philaenus spumarius | reverse complement strand
TAATTATAGCGAAAAATTACCAAGCCATTCGGATGAAGAATTTTGTCCCCAAGAGTTTGGCATTTTTAAAAAAACGCTATTTGAATAATTGCGTGTTTTAAATGGATTTAGGATGAGCAATGTCCGCGTAACCTACCGCCGCTATAGGGAGTCGCAGGTTGCTTTCTGTTTTACTAGAGCCGACCCTTAAAAAGGTTGCCTACAATTTTATATTTTTAATAAAATGTAAATTTTTGTGTTTTTTAAATCACAATTTTGTATTAAAAGTTCAATAAAGAATTAACCTTTTGATTACTCTCTTTAAAACGTTTTCTGAATCATTAATGTTTTTATTTGTGAGGTTTAAGAAAGTGAATGCTAATCGGAAAACAAGTTAGATTAAATTCACGTAGTATTAATAAAATAAACAGATAGAGACAAAATTAACATTGACTTATTCTTTAATAGACATACTAAAACAAAGATTATTGAAAACATCTGATAGAGCTATTTAGTGATTTATGAAAATGTGATAACTCAATTTCAACTTCTGAATTAATAACTAAAATACTAAAACAATTAATTAACAATAATATAATAATACTTTCTTATGATTTTATAAAAAATGCAATTCTTTACTTTGAAGTAAAAATAAATATATTTTGTTAAATTTCTATAATCTATTTATTTATTTTAATATAATTTTACTATATTTGCAAATTATTGTTTAAGAATAAAGTACTTTTAAAAGAGCTATAAACGATTTTATGCAATTTATACGAATTAAATAAACATTTTTGTTTTGTTTTACTCACACCAATGTAATAAAAATTCACTAAACATTTAACTTTTAATTATATCCTTAATCAGTTTTCTAAATCGTTTTAGACTTGTGAGTTCTCGGTAAGGAACAGCTTTAATATATGGATAGCATTAATACAGCACTATATGGATGAATGCCCAACAACCTTCACTTCAAAATAATATTTGTTTTATTGTTGTTGTAAAATTGAAATATAAGCTTAGGTAAATCAAACATTTTTTATTTAGTTTATAATTTATCAAAGAGACTTCCTGGCAGTTGAAATTTATATTTTATAAATATGATATGCAAAGTGTCCTCCATCTTGATTTATACCTGAATAACACATTAGTAGGCTAAATCAAGGGTTATTATGTTGCTTGTCTAGGTACACAGATAAAAAGTTTTATACTAAAATAAACGGTACCAGATAACTGCCACATACTTTCTCCCAGTTAAAACTGTATACCTTCCCAAGAGTAGCATAGGAGGTGGTTATTTAGAATTGCAAAAGTAGAAATATTATTATTATTATTATTAAAACTATTCCATCTATTTTGAACAAATATGCACGAAACATGTCAATTATGCCTGTATAGATGTACGAAAAAAGGTTTTGAAACATTTTGAAAAACAACCCCCCTTTTTGGCCAAAAACACCCAAAAATCAGATATGATTATTATTATTATTGCCTAAATGAGAATTTTTAGAAATATGCGGGTTTATGCACATGGTAGGGTACATTAAGGGCTACAAATAAGCCAAATTTATCAAAATCGTTAGAGCCGGTTTTGAGAAATTTAGATTTTTGTCGTTTTTTGGTCATTTTTGGGAGGTAAAATAACTTAAAAATGAAATATAAAAAAAACGCCTGGAGATATTCTAGAACTACACCTACACACCAAATTTCATCAAAATCAGACCGTTGGTATTGTCTCCAACTCTGTACACATTATAATCGACACACGGACAGAAATTACAAAAAAAAAAAAAAAAACACTTTTTTGGATTCAAGGAGCACCAAAACAAATAATTCCACTAAAAATATTTTTGGTTTCAGGGAGCACCAACACAGATAATTCCTCTAAAAAATTCAAATTCGAAAATTTGGACGAAAACAATACTTTCTCCATATACTACGTATAGGGGGAGAAAGTAAAAAAGTGTAAAAAGTGTAGGCCAATGTAAATGTTCGGAAAATTTTATTTAATTAAACATTGAATGAAAATTAATCGTTTATTAATATTATTTTATTCTAGAATCTGTTTTATTGATATTATTTTATTGCAGAATCGGTTTTATTAGCCGTACCTCTACAATATTTATAGTGGTTTTATTACAACATTAGATTTTATTAGATTGAATATATTTTTAACTTTGTTTGCACTGTAGTTTTTATATTTTAATATATCAATTGTATCACAAACCAAATGAGTTGTACGTTGAGTTTCATACATACAATATTATCATACCAGTTGGAAACAATGTTAAAAGATGACAAGAGAACATAATACCTCCACGCGTCTAGTTTGACAATGGAATCAATTTATTTTAATGGAAGTTATTACGTCAACAAAGCGTGACAAAGTCGCAACAATTCAATAAAACAATTTACATTTTTAAATATGCGATTCTGTTCTTTGCGCGCAAAGTAAAATGTGAAATATGAAATGATTATATTCTCAATTTACACCATAATTGCCCATCAAACCTGTTATTTCAGACATATTTTAACTGGATAGTTTATTTGGGTTATTTGTTTATGTATTCGTCAGATTTTTATTTCTCTGTGTCTGGGTTCAATAATTGTCCGAGGAATTATTGGCCATTCTGGTTTTGGTTCTTGAAAACTAAAGTGAAACTTGCCACTCGTGATTTTGTATTAAGAAAAATCTTACTAACGAAGTTTTTAATAATAATATACAACTACAGTATAATTAACCGAGCGAATCTAGGTATCCGTTTTAGCTTGACCGTTCGGTATTTCGTCTGCCTGTCTCACGATTACGGTCTAACGCCTTGACCGATTGTCATGATTTTTTGCAAGAATGTTCCTTATTCCTAGGCCAAGCGATTTATATATATGGTTTTTTAATTTTTAACCCCTTAAAAAAATAAAAATGGCTGCCGCACCGTTTCTCTCAGTGTAAGCTTTTTTTCAAAGCCAAATTTTGGCTTAACCGTAAGTCGAATTTAAAAACTAACAACATTTTGCTAGTAGCGAATTTGATGTTCTACAAAATATTGTTCTTGATGTTTTCCCGTATTTCTAAAGGTAAGCTCACAAAATTACGACAAACTTCAAATTTGTTAAAAATCGGACAAGTTTTCATATTTAACCATGTTTTTATACGTTTATTCTTTAGATATCTTCATAAAACCTTATAATTTTATGGAGAGGGAAAGAGAGCACGCTACCTGCTGTCTTGTTCTTTCCTGGGCTACATCAGTGTGGCCGCTGTGACTGTGAGTTGTGGAGGGGGAGAAGAAATAAGGAGCCCTATTTGCTCTGCGTCGCATTTACTGAGTTGTAGTCATTTACCAACTACATTATCTTATTCATTTTGTTTCTTTGTTGCACCACACAGTATTTAGAGTCGAATACGAATAAATTTCAAAATAATTTTCACTGGCTAAACCTTCTACTTCATTACTGGCACACTATTTTTAACCTAAGCTCAAAACCACATTTGTTATTTCAACGAGCAATTTCTACTCTTCAGGGAACTACTAGTATTGTAGTTTTTGGAGCACCTTAAACTGTTATTTTAACAAACCTAATTGCTGAAATTCAATAATAATTATGAATATAAAATAATTCGACCACGCAGCTGGACCGCTGACGTGAGTTGAGCAAATTTCCAAAATTACGTTTATATGCCTATGTTTTAGGGTTTCAACCAACAATTTGCTAAATAGGTCTAATCACGAAGGCGTTGAACAGCTGTCTGTGTGTACGCAATATATTAGTAGAATTTGTTTGCGCCTAGTGGCCTTGCGAGTTTGCACCACTTTGCTTCACTGAAACAACTCTAACCGTACTGCAAAGTTAAAATTAATGTTAACAGTTTTTCTGTCATGGTAACATTTATAATGTCATGCTTACTTTAGAGCTTGAAATATTTACATTGCTGTAAGGTTTTTTTAATGTTGAGTTTTACTGTAAACTCTAATGTAGTTAATGACATAGTTATTTTAATATACGTAAAGGCGATGATTGCAGTCACTAAATTAGTTAATGCAACTATAAGGTAAATCTAACGTAATATACATCTAAAAAACGGAATGAAAACAATATCTTAATATGTTCACAATGTTAGCTTACTTACAAGGCATAAAGGCGGTTATTTATGCAGTGAACTGGGTTACATCCGCTGTACATCCTTTAGACGGTAGCCTTTTCCTGTTTTAAAGTTACCCTGTCCACAATTATAGTTTCTCACGTTTTAACGAAATTCGAATTCAGTTTCTCTTCAGTACTCGGTAGACTAACAAGTAACAACAAAGACCACACCAAACAGCTATAACTAAAGTGCTTCATTGTCGATCTTCTTGTTTTTTCAACTTACATGGATGATGATGATGCAGAATCTTTGTTGACGTCATGAGGATTTTAAAATTATATTACAATTTTTAAAGGTAAGTTCAGGTATATACATAATAACAACCAACAGATATTTTATCTACATTGGTATAGTAAGATATCATATATATAGTAGACCTTTCACATGTTATTCTAAACTCTCATGAATACAAACTATACAGACTCACTTAATAAGAACCGAGCAACCTTGTTGTAATCGCTCCTAGATGGTGCTGATAAACTATCTTATTTAAACCGATAGTAAATTAACTGAAGTATTGTTAGTTTGTCAGTTTTCTTTAATCAAGCCTTAGTCTAGTGGATAGCGTAGCGTCTTCCTGATCAGAAGATGCTGGGTTCGAATCTAGGCTAGGGAGACCAGATATCTAATCATATCTGTGGTTCGAGGGTAGGAGGGCGGAAGTAAAGCAAACGGTGGTTGGCTCGCTTCCAAGCTGACGGGATATGACTAGATATCTGGTCTCCGGCTGGGGCTGTTTTGCATAATTTTACTAAAGTATTTATGTATATATATATATATATATATATATATTTACTAAAAAAAACACCAAAGTTTAAAAAAATTATTCATATATGAATCACCATGCAATTAAGGTTTAACTAGTGTTACAACTATATTAGTATGAAGTTCACCACTACAGCAACCTAACCTTGCAAGAATCTTAGTTGTACTGAAACACACAGAGCAATTACTCTTATGATTACAGTAACTAATATGAGTGTAATATTTTGTAGATGTATTGCGTAATTTTATTATTTTTGTGACAATAACAAACTAACTTACCAGTAAAGGAACACTACAATATTAAACACTCTACCTAATGTTATAACTACATTAGTTTATATCCACTACTACATTAACTAGCCTTGCGAACGCCAAAATGTCATAGAAACATTAGGCTTACTGTTGAACTTACATTTGCAACTAAGTTAATAACATGTAAAAAAACAAAATGTGCAGAATAACATCCTAAATTTATATTTTTTAGAAAAGAATTATAAAAAACGTCATTCTCGTAGTAAAAATCTCAAAAAATGCGGCCGCTAGAGTGCGAACACATATATACATATGAATTTTAATGACACCCCAAAACGTGTTCTGGGAACCATGATCAGTGCTCATTTGCTACTCCCGACCTTTTCTCACCATAAGGGCCACTGCAATAGCTCATTTTTCCTATGGAAATTCGCTAATAACCCAAGTGTACGACAAAAACTACATGATATTCTATACGAAAGTAGTGGGGATTGTTAAAAATCTTTATAAATTTGTCCATAATTGTTTGTAGTTATTGGTTTGTATATAATGGAAGAAATAACATTATAATTTTAGTTAAAGTTTATATTTTTTTAATCATAAGTGTAGAAAACAGTTTCATTTTATTATAAAGTCTTACAGATGTTATGTTTAGAAAATGTATTGTTAGTTTGTTTATTATTATGGTACCAACAGAGCACCTTTATTATTATTCAAGTAAAGGAAACTGACAGTTTGTTAGGAAATATCAAGGAACTGATAGTAACTGCATTGTTATGTATGTATTGTTAGGAAACTGTATTGTTTGAAAACTGTATTGTTTGTTCAGAACTCCGAAACTTAAAAGGAAAAACTGTACCCTTGAAACATCCCTCATTTGTCGGTATGTCGGTAATAGTAAACTTGTCTCCGGAACAAATGAAATTGTTCGTAGTTGTAAAGCAAACTAACCCAAGAAGTGTAGGGTATCGTTTGAAGTGTTTTCTTTAGGTGTATGAAAAGAATTTAACATAGAATTACTAATATAAAGTTTTCATGTCATTTATAAACATGTATCTAAGACCATACACCTATATTTCCACAAGTACTGCAGCTGTAACCTTGACAAGACAAATACCCAGTAATGTTATAGTTATGCATTTACAGAAAAAGTATAGAGGTTAACAAATTTTTAGAAAAGTGATCGGAACAATGTTTTCTTTTCATAGGCTATACTTGTAGTGTAATGCTTTTAGTTGTGAGATGTCAGCTAATTTCAATGATCTGAATCCACCAATGAAAATGCAATTTATGCCCCTATGGTTATTGTTTTTTTTATTAGTTAGTTTAGTGTATTTAATAATCGTATGATGAAGCATTGCGTTATTAGTAAAATGAAAACCATTACAAAAGCCTCGTTGATAAATATACAGAGAAACAGTTTTTCATTTACAGTTTTGTTCAGTTTTTTAGGGCGTCATCAGTTCCATGTTTTTTTCCAAAATCGATAGAGTATATATATTATGAATCATACCTATACCGATACCTATGTAAGTAGTTTGTGAATAGTTTATTGGTAGTTTATTTGACTGTTTTTTCATGCCCACACTCTCATACTTTAACTTACTTACTTACTTTGCTAATTATTTTATTTCGGGGGCAACTCTCGTGTTCAGTAAACTTACAGACTTAAACACAACTTAAGGAGGCTTAAGCTTAAGAAAGCTTAAGAAAACTTATATTAGCCAAAGCATTGCACATTTTGTTTGTATTTTAGATTTTGGCAACTGTCCAAACAGACTAACAGCCACGTGGAAGTGGTTTTGGGGAATCTGAGTTTACAAATATTGTACGAAGATAACTGTGTCAGGAAAAATATTTTAAATTGGAAGTAAGTAAACGTGCTAACTTTTTACACAATAAAATCCTTGAGTAAACAAATTCTCTTCAATATATAGGTTAATATCCAGATTTGTATGGTAGCAAAATCAAATATTAAATATACTTGTGTCTGAGAATCTTAATTCTAATTGAAATTTTGAAATATGTTTAAATAATTATGGTAGTTCAATAGTACACATTTGAAAGGACAAATATAATTTACTTTAAAACCTAAATCAATACTAAATTATAAGTTTCGACGATGACTATTACACCTTCAAATAATTACGACAAATTCTGTTCCTTATGACTGACTCTTTTTAGCGGGTATCCAAAAAATCATACGATCAGTAGCCTCATTATGTGTGCTAGATAGTCGTCACGTTATGATAAATACCTTCTATTTTCATGTTTTTCCGAGTTCCATATTCTCTGATTAAACATAATACCTGTCTTAGTAGGTCCTTCTACAGAAGAAAACTTTTACAAAGAATCTTTTATCAATTCCAATTCAAAGAAGATACATCTGTCATGAACATAATCAACAGATTTTTGTAAAATTTCATAAGTAAGGGACATATTTTATTCGTGAGAACCTGCTATCTAAATCTATTTTATTACTAACATGTCTAATTTATTGTTCCTTCTAAAATGTTCCATCTGTTTTACATTCTTCCGTACGCTTCCTTTTTCCTAACCACCATATGAAGAAAATGCGTTAAATCAGAATAAATTCAATGCAGTGTTGATCGCACAGATTTTCAATCCATATCGCTCATGAAGCCAAGCACGAAGTTTGATGCTCGGTAGTGTCGCGTCCCTCCGTTCGCAAGTTTTCTCAACTTGACTCACTCAACACAGTGGGTGTTATTTGAATCTAACTATATAATTATTAACCTCAGTATGGATTCCACTATGTTCAATAATTCACCTGATATAGTTTGAGAAAGCCTCTCTTAGGTCTGGCTCGTTTTAGCTCTTTACGCTCAAAGACCGCGTATCTTCTTGCACGCCACATATCCAACAAAGTACATCTTCTTGATAAAGACCTACCGTTTACGTATGTTTTATGAGCAGTCAGTCCATTTTTTTTCAGTAAATGACATTTTTTAATGCACTATTTGGGGTTCCAACGAAACTTTGAATTTTCTCAACTGGATTCTGATGTCCAAACGAAAATTGCACCTAATTTTCACGAGGAATACTGAGACCAATGAAACGATTTATAGTAAATCCACACTATATCGTAAGTTTGAATATAGATTGTAATTTTTCCAAACTAGATGAAACTGCGGTACGTTATTACTGAAGTTAATTCTTCTTTGGTTGTAGCTAGTGTGCACCATTGTTTTTGTCAAACACTGTCAGCTCCAACAGGCGTAGATAAAAAAAATAATAAACATAGTATAACATCTAATACGGCCATTTGTTAGTAAGTACATTTAAAAATGTTCTGTTGTAAAAACATTGTCTTAGACTTTTTTTTTAATTATATACTAACTAGAAATTCCAAAGTTGGACGTTGAAAAGATTGTTGATTTTTGTAATAGATCATCAACATTATTAGCGAATTTCCATGGGAAAAATTAGCTATTGCAGTGACCCTTATGGTTAGACCCAAGGTCGGGAGTAGCAAATGAGCACCGCTCATGGTCCCCAGAACACGTTTTGGGGTGTCATTAAAAATCATATATATATGTTACAACGGATATAAGCCGTTGTAAGGCGGGAAAAATCGGGTTTTATATTAAATTATAAAATTCGATGTTTTCAAGGCCGAACTTCGGTGAGTGTCAATTGTTAGTCAAAAATACAAGTTAAATCAGAGCAAGGCTTATCTCCCAAGATGAACCTTGATCAAGGACACGTCAAGAATGGAAATCTGACTTTGCCTGAAAGTAGCTGAGTTTTATAGGGGAATAAAGGAATCCAGGAATTTTATGCATTTGTGAATTTTATGGTTTATTACGTAGCGCTAAACGCGTGAGTTAGGGCTGTACAAATTTCAAAACATAAAAGGTAATACTACCAAAGTAAACAGGGGTTAAAGTTAAGGGAAAATTTCAATTTAACTCGAAACCGAAAAAGTCAGACATTTTGGGAATCTACATAAGTAGACGAAAATAAAAGGTTAAATAAGAAAATGTCAAATTATTGAAAATTAAAAAGTTAGCTCAAGTGTCAATTTTCACACACCCTAAAAAGGGAGAAATAATTAAAATCATAGGTTTCCACTTACAAGAGTTGCTAGATAATGAATAGTTCTGTGTAAAAAAGGGTACAAAAAGTAAAGTTAAATTAAGATAAAAGGGTGAGAGTTTTCACGCCTTTTAAAGTAGTAAAAGTTGAATTTTAATATTTTAAATAATAAAAAAGTAAAGAGATTTAGGTTTAGATTAACATTGTATGGTTAGGAAACCAGTAACTTAAACATTTTTCGCGTAGTAAATAAAAAAAAACCCAAAGAACCTTTTTGCGATTGTAGGCTAAGTCCCAGAAGAGAAGAAATCAGTAAAAGTGGTGAAAAGTGTTAGAACTGTACATGTGTTAAAGACAATCAGCGTAAACAAACACAAAAGACATTGAACGCGAAAGACAGTCGCGGAAAATGCGGGAAAGCGTAGACGTACCGCGCACGCATAAAAATCATAGTACAGACACGATTCAAAAACGTACGGATAGCCAGAAGCAATCTGAAAAAAGTGAAAAAGGAAAATTATAGAAAACTTAAAAAGGAAAAAGATACAGCTAGAAAAGAAAACCAAGTCAGATTCGATAGTCAAAGTGGAAGGGATGAAGCCGCTGGTACAGAAAGGGGCGTCAAACAACAGCCGAATTAACCAGAGAAATTGGTGTTTTCCAGGAAAATTAAAGGAAAAAGAAAAGAAGAAAATTATAGAAATATAACCAGTGCAAATTTAGACATATTTCTAGATCAAAAAAAAGTTTCTAGAAAAGGAAAACAAAGTTATTGAGAAAATGATGGAAAGGGCTAGAAAGAAATGACGTCACGAAGTGTATAAAGTCGTAGACTCGGAAAATCCGGGGAGTCTCAAATTTTTACGAAGGTAGACTTCACGTCACTCTGTAGGAAGTATTTTTCTGCAAGTTCGTATACTACGTGCTATGCTTAAAAGCCTTAATATCACGAGCACTACTATATTTTTACTTCGTCAAACTTAAATAATTTTCAACTATAAATTAAACTACAAGTCAGAAGTAGTTCTTCAGGAGTAACTCTACGGCCTATCCAAATGAGTTAATGCAAAAATAACTCTATTTGGCGATACTGAGACGACATAGGCAATCCTTCAGGACATGATCTTCTAAACGGAACTTCACTTCTCACGAACCAAGGAAGAAATAGGATCAACTGTAACTCTACTAGATTCTACCAGATCTGCTCTTCAAGTACATCTGTAGCCCATCATATCAACCCAACAACTTTAGATCAGAGAATCCAGACTATCATACACAGCATCCTGGCAGCTCCAGCATCAGCTGATCAACATAGCGGCATCCATCACGGAAAACCGGAGGTGAAAAACGCTGAATTAAGGTCTGTGTAAACGAGAATACGTTTTCCCCATTTTAATTAATTGCCTGAGTAAATTCAATAAAAATATTTAAAGTACTGGTTGAGATAGGTTAGTTTCAAATTAAATTCAAATCATAAAATTAAATAAACGTAAATTTGATATTCCCTAAACTTAAATAATAAATATAAATAAATTAAATTCAAATAAACTATAATTAAATTGATTATAAAATTAGACTGTCTGCCAAGCCTATTAGAAAATAGAATTATAGGTTTAACCTTGATATTGTATATAAATTGTATGTACAAGCAGATGGTGAGAAAAAGAGAGTTTTTATGATTTAATTTTGAAAAAGTTTTGATTTTTATTTTTGAATAAATTAACTATTAATTTTTATACTGAAATACTGAGAGTAATCAATTATCTGTTTTATGGTTATGCATTCATGATATTTTAATTTATTAGAAATAGTCGAATAAAGGTGTTTAGCTGTAGAAATAATCGAAGCACAAATAAGATAAGTTATAAGAGCTGTTCCACTGTTCTCATTTCCCTGTGATCACAAATAAACAAGAGTTCTTGCGTAAATTAAATTCAGAGCTAGTAAACTTATTCATTTTTGGAAGCTATTTTAAAGTGTTAGAGTCAGTCAAAATACTTATAGAAGTAGGTATCACACACCCAGTTGCATCACCTAAGCTAAAGATAAAATTTTTACTAAAGGCTTCCAGTAGGAGTTGTAATTTATTGTACAACAAAAGAACAAAAAGGTACGACATCCTGTGTCCGTTGTAAAATAAACGTACAAAAAGTGGGGTGCGAACCTGTGTTCGTTGTAATATATATATATATGTGTTCGCACTCTAGCGGCCACATTTTTAGTCTGATTTGGTTCAAATTTGGTAAACATGTTGATTGTCTACGTCGCTCAGACGAGTTCGTTAGCCAAACAAATTCAACAATGGGAATCACGTTTTCCGGAAGTTACTATTTTTTGAGATTTTTCCTACGAGAATGAATTTGTTTTTGCGTGTTTTCTACAGATATAAATGTAGAATATTATTCTGCACATTTTGTTTTTTTACGCGACCTTATAGCTTGCTTGGTTCCCCCAAAATCGATCAAAACGTAAAATACCATAGAAGTACCCTGTTCAAAGCCATGTGGTGGATTATTAAAGCATTGTGTATTGAAGATACTCTCAATACGGGGGGTTGGCGTGCGAAGCACGCAATGTTTTGTGTGTTGAAGGCACTCCCAATATTCGGAATGGCGTGCGAAGTACGCAATGCTTTGTGTATTGAAGATACTCCCAATATGAGGAATAGCGGGAGAACCATTTTGCAACTATTCAACACCGTCGTGAATAGACCTATTTCCCAAATTGTTGGTTGAAACAATAAACATAGCCGTATAAACTTAATTTTGGAAATTTGCTCAACTCACATCAGCGGTTCAGCTGCGTGGTCGAATTATTTAACTTTAATATAATACCCTCAGGTCATGAAACTGAATTATGCTAAAACTGTTTAAATACATATTCAGACTGATCCAAAAAGTAAAGCAATGTAAGAATCTTAATTTTATGTTTATAAATACATATGTAGAGTGTTCAGTGTTTAACCTACATCATATAAAGAACACGCGTAGAAGGCCCTTTGTGTTACGTGTCGAGACACGATGATATGTTTAAACTAGGTTAAATACAATGTCAGGAAAATATTCGAAGGAAATTTAAGACGCCATTAAAGATTCCCTTTTTCGGTATAGTATTACTTATTATATTGTTTATACATTTCTTATTCAATTCACCTTTTTTTTTAAAATTTGTTACAATTGTAAAAGAAGAATTTGTTACAACGAAGAAAATGAGAACTGAAATATCATTAAATTTACACTGATTAAAATGTTTAAAGATATTAACAAAAAATCGTAAAATGAGAAAACAGAAATTCTTTCCACTCACTCAAAAGCAACCTTTCAGAACATGCATTTTACTCAGTGGAGTATCTCAGTACACTGCATTCTGTTGTCTTTATGCATTTTAAATTTAAATTATGAATTTAGAATTGTATTTATTATGTAGTACAAATATATTTTGAAGACTTGCTATAATATGTGAGCTGTAAATATATATATAAGAATAATAAATAATAATTTAATTATTAGTTATTTAATATGAAACTATAATTAATAAAAATAGTAATCATTTAAATGATATATTTTTCTGTTTTACCCTACATACAAAGGGATAATTTTATTGAGTCAATTATACAAATGAATGCCGGAATAGTTTTGCACATAACATTTTTGAATTATTACATTTATATTAGTTTTTTTAATTCATGTTTAAATGGTTAGTAATAATAAATTCTGTATTGAAATTATAGATCAAGATTACGTGTATAAATCCATTGTAATCACCAATGTACTCTATTTAACTACTGTTAATACGCTAATTTAGTTTTATTGTCTCTAATCGTTTTAAACAATATATACATTAATCGCATATATTAACCTATTACACTCAAACGATCTTGGATTAAAATAAAAGGTGCTCAAAGTAAGTTTAATAAGCGATTAGTTGCAATTCATTTAATAGTTGCACAAAAATTATTTAACAATACATATACTGCTGATGTCAAACATGCCATATTTTTACGTATATAACAGATGGTTATAAAAAATATGACCTGTTTATAAATTTTTCAAACGTCACTGTCTCAAAAACGAAAACATAATTATACAGTGCACCAAGTAGGATATTTTGGAGTTTGAGGTAGTTAACGAAATGTTAAATTAATATTAGGTCTAGTTATTAATGTAATTTAAAGGTGTAAGGTAAATTTTTTTAACTAAATTTAAATTTAATAATTTAGACTAAACGTAAAAATATTCGATGTTTTATTGATTTTTATCCATTTACTGTTCATGTTTACGCAATCTAATATATCAATATCTAAGTATGTATTATTTATTTGTAAAGTAAATAGATGCGAACGTAATATGTAAAGTATTTATCTAAATTAATTAATGTATATTATGTATTATGAGTGTATTCATTATTTTTAGTAATGAAAATAACTGAGTATGTAGAGAGTAAAGTATTTATCTAAATTTATATAGATACTGTATTACGAGTGTATTCGTTATTTATTTCTAAGGTAAATAACTGAGTATGTAATGAGTAAAGTATTTATCTAAATTTATATAAATACTGTATTTCGAGTATATTATTACATTTTTGAAATGTAAAGAACTGAGTATGTAGAGAGCAAAGTATTTACCTAAATATATGTAGCTAATGCATTACGAGTGTACTCGTTATTTATTTGTAATGTAAATAACTGCGTATTTAAAGAGTAATGTATTTATTTAAATTTATATAGATATTTTAATACGGAGATAATTAAATATTTATTTGTAATGTAAATAAATAAATTTATAAAGTGTAATTTATTTATTTTCTTCGTAAAAAATGCGTGTTTTGATACTGCTAAACATTAACGGAAATAAAGTTAATATATAACAATACTCGTGATGCACAGGTAGACATCTCGTCACTGTGATATTAATTCCATTAAATTGTTTTTGCTAGAAATGGAAACTATAAGTTCAAGTAGCATTACTTTCCCAATAAGTTTTTATGTTTGATGAGTTATGGTTTCCATTTGCTAATCTAGTTTACAATATTGTCAAAATAGAATAAAAATGGCGACGAAAATGTAAGATTACATAACATGTTATCAGTGTGTTTACACGGTTGTTTTAATTCATTGTTTATGCAGCTTTTCCAAGTTGTATGTTAATATCTTCTGTTAGATTAAACAAGTGTTGTTAAATTATTTAAACATGTTTCTGTGCTCAGAAAACTTCCGCTCTCCTAAGCATGCTTAAAGACTTGGAGGCACCAAGTTAATCAGCAAATATCGGTTCTGAACATTTATTGTTCACGTGTTGGAAGTTGTCCAAATAGGTTTAATCTTCCTAGATTAAAGAACTCATCAAGAAGGTGGAAGTTTCATTTGAGTAACTAGTTTTTAGAATTATTTAGTAAGGTTAAATTATAAAATCTATTAAAGTAATCAGAGCAAATGTTTCTTAATTATTGAATGGGAATCTCTTATAATTTATAAGTATTATTTGTCTTGTAATAATTTATTAATAATTATATTATACTTTATTGAAAACTTCAACCAGGCGAATTAAAATACTATTTTTACAATCATTTTTATACTTTCAGAGGTTTTATTATTTATGTAATAATCAAACGTAATATATTCATCCAATATGAACACACAAACTTTAGTCAAATTCTACAAATATATTAAATTTGTAGCCTAATCATCTATGTTAGTTACGCAGATCGCACTTTGTGTTGAGTCGCAAAGAATCAACTGTCGAAATCATGGTCAGCTATTCTCAAATATTTGTGGAATTAGACTAAATATTGAATGTTGTGTATTCAATATTTAATGTAGTTCCACTTATTACCTTAGGAAAATAGTTTAAATTTTGTAAATAAACCCTTAAGCTACAACATTTAACAATGGTCATCGATATAGAACCAACATTTTAGTAGGTATAAAAGATTAATAGACGTATAGCCTAAAACAAAATTCAAGGTAGCCTGCTTATATTTATATGGTGGACAGGAAATTTTATACCCTAACCTGAAACAAATATATTACTGAAGTACGACCGCTCTGCCATGTTTCATGCTAATGTAAGTTCAGTTACAATTTATTCTTTTTTATTGCTAAAGGACCTGTATATGTATTTTAACTCCACAGCTTACTCTAGTTTAAAAACAAATTCTGGTCTCGGCAGGTTACGCCAAGGTTTCAGTTCCAAAACGTGCTTTGTACATACTTTAGGTTAAACACTAAACATGTTATATACTGAGTAAACAGGGCTTAAAGTAATCTCACATCAAAGTGGGATTGTTAAATACCTTATTTGAATGTTCTTTGCTTTTATTAATCTAAAACTCTAACAATGTTGATTTATTGTGGTTGCATGCAATTTACTTTGTTTATTTTTTTTTTTAACTAAATGTTACTTTAGAGCTAGATTTATTTTGCACTGTGCTCAAAATTTAAACTGGGTCTTTAGTAGACTTTGTAAGCTTTCGACAATCTTAAGAAGTAATACCAAACTATTCCATTCGTTCAATGGACGAAGACACTATAACTAGTGCATTAGTTTAATGGACGCAGACACTATAACTAGTGCATTCGTTCAATGGATCCAGACACTATA
>JAGFPH010000890.1:85844-98055 GCA_018207615.1 Philaenus spumarius | reverse complement strand
TCATTTTTAACGTCTTTTAAAAAACCTTGTGTTATAAATCTACCTTAAGTTAATAAGTTAGATCATAGTTACTTTACGTGCAAAAGTTTAAGTTATTTCGATAAAAACACAGGTTCGAGTTTATCTCGGCCAAGTTTTGCACTTTCCTAACGATTTCATAATTAACGAATTTAACCAATTAAAGTTATGTACTCGTGGAACCATTTAGATATTAATTTAAATTACTCAAATTAAAGACGTTTCGAAAGATTATTAATTTAATAAAATGTCTTATTTGACTGTACTTTGTCTTTATTAACAGTTGGAATTGTTACACAATGATAAAAGAAAATAAACTTACCAATAGGAGTAATTGTTATACTTTGGAAAAGAGAAAGCAATTTAAACTTTTATTGGAGAATGGTATAGCCTCCTTTCAATATTTATTGTATTAATAATTAACTTACGATGCAAACTTTAATTAAAATGAATAATATTAATTCACATAAATATTTAATTTGTAGATTATTGTTGTTTATTACCATACATATTGTTTGGATTGTTGTATTGCTTGGTCTTGATTGATTGAATTTTGAAGAAAATATACAATACAAAACCATTACCATCACACATCCGTCTTTATTACAACTTTTGTTTCAAATAAATTGAAAATGATGGTTAAATCATTATCATGTCATGAACTTAGAATATATTAGTTTTACCGGTACTGTAGAACTAGAATACTACGATGAAAGACTGCTAGTAGAACCAATACTGTGTTTAGTGTGAAGACGTTCGGTGTGTTGGATGTATTGATAATTATGTTTAATCTCATACAAATATCTCAAACAGAATTATGAAATTCACGGTCATTAGTCAAATAAGTTGCAGTTGTCCCACTACTTATAGCAAACTGGTTGTATAAGCTCTCTTCACTTTAAAGTTTAAAAACGCCAAGAAGTTTAAAAATTATTTTTTTCAATTTGTACTCAAAATAAAAACATAATGACACACAAATATTTTAAATGTTCAAGAGAAACACATTTTATGAAAATTTCAGGATACCTCTATATTAAAATGAAATTAAGGCTTTATGCTTGAGACATTATTTTAACAAACAATTTGGGAGGGAGTTTGTTTATGCAAAATAACCGTATCAATGTCGATATGTGGTTAATTTGCCTAATTCAATAAAGGGCATTCTGTTTTTATATAGTTTAATGAAACAGAACAAATAATACAATTGAATACACTTATTTATACATGTTATTTGTAAAAAAATAAATATCTATTTACAAACATTATTGGCATCCATTACCGATTAAAGCCAGTGTTAATACAAAACACCAACGTTTGACACACAAACCTCCTAATTATTTTTCTGGTAATACAATCAAATTATATACGTAATTTTCAAAAAATATGTGTTCTAACTTCAGTTAGTGATTGAATTCATCAAAGTAAAGAACAATTTTAATCAGCTTTATGTCAAAAAGTTCTTTTGTTTTCCTTCAGTCGGCACTTTTGTGTATGATTGTGTTTTACAATGTTCTATATCTGGAACAGGAAACGTTACAGAATTACTTGTTTGTCTGTTGAGGTAAATTAACTTCGGAATTGATTTGAAGGTATCACATTTCAATTTGGCATGGTTTAAAACTTGCTAACCTATGTAGATTTAAAAAATCAGAATTCAGTGATTGTTTACTATGCACTTTGGTAGTCGTTAAGATTTGGAATATTCGAAAGTCAATATCTTCGAGTGGAGTACCTTTTGACAAATCATTTTTTTGTGTTATATCATTTTTAAGATACAAGTGTTAGTGTTTCGAAAAATCCTTCCGTCCTTTATTTCCGCGTGAAAAACGCGTACTTTATATTAAGGATTCCGCGTTTAAAATAAAGTATGTAAAAACATGAGTGTTGAACAAAAACCTTTGTATTACGTGCCCAGATTGATTTGGGTTAATATGTCGACAAAATTTCTGAATTACTCACCTATTTAGTTATATATCTATTCACTTGGAATATTATAAATAGCATTCTCGTTTGTTTATTACGTTTCCCTGTAAATATCAAATCTATTTTCATCACGCTAGTTTCAAAGTCTTCTACGAATTCCCTAGAGTTGAATAACAAGGTATATTTTATCAAAATAATAAATCCTAATTTAATTTTCTATATTTAAATTAATTTTAATTTAATTCAGACGTATGTTCCGTGATAATATTTTCCATTAATTAAACATATATTATTATGTTTTAGTTCATATAATATGTAGTACTTGTTAAATCTTCTATTAATTTTTCTAATTCTTGTTTAAATGGTAATATTAATTCGTTTATTTTAATTTAGTCGCATTGACCTTAACCAATTAAATCACACATCAATAACAGATTCTGTTAACCAATTAATTAATGTCACATAATGATTATGATAATTCTGACTTAGATGATGCAGAACACCGACTTCTTTAATTGTAAAAGATGGAACACTAAGAGAAAATTTATGTTCTCTAAATTGATCAAGTGCACTCTAAGTGATTTATGCACTCTGAGATACATCCTGACAAAGTCAGTAAGATATTAGAAAACGAGATCTACTGGAACATGGTGGATACCTTAGTGGAGAAGGTTATTAAATAAAAAATAAAATAAATATAATTTCTTTTAAAGATGGGAGATAAAAGAAGACCATGCCAATTGGCAAAATACGTGGTACCAACTTGAAGTTATGCTCACAGGCAGTTACATAGTGGAGGTACTGCCTGCCGAAAAATGAAGGTTATGCCGGGAGTCCCACGTAACAGGGACGTGCTCTCTGATGGTGCCCAATGCATTTTTCCCCTCCATCGATTTTTTTTTACGTCCTGCTGTTTTGCACTTTAAGGCTTATGAAGACGGAACCTACAGTTTTACGTGGAATCCGAACCACAGTCAATGATGTCTGTTAAGAAACCAATTAGAAAATTATTCGGGGTCAATGGAAATTGAACCCCGAACTTTTCCATTGATGGCCATGACGATTTACAAAGCTTTCACGCCTTAACAACCATGGCCATCGTGGTTAAAAAAAAAGTGCAACATAATAATATTTAACATTCATTAAAAATGTATTGTTGTGTGTTTAGTTTTACATAATAACTATCAGTTATTATATCTTTTATTAGTTTTATTAATCTTTCTAAATAGTGCACTTTTAATTACCTAACGTTAATGTCTAGTATTTTAATTTAGTTTAATTTTCCTTAATCGTTTAAATAAAATACTAGTAACTGATTCTACAAAGTAATTTTGTTTAATTATTATTGTACAATTATTGTGTTTAACTCCTTAATTACTGAACCAGTTTGAAAAAAATATTTCACTTGCGGGTAATTTAGGCTATACTTTACTAATAACTACGCTTGACAGTTTTTCACAAACATGTCACTTTCATAATTACAATTAGTTAAAACCAACGTAAAAATAAACATCTCTACTGGATGTTATATGGAAATGTACTACATTTAGTAACCGAAGTAGAACTGATTCAAAGTTCTCACGATAGTATAAAAATTAAAGAGATACAAAATAAACTTTAATTGTCATATAATCGAGTTTCTATCATCTCTTTATACGCTGACTTATCTTTTCAACAACGAAGTAATTAATTGTACTATTTCCGATGTTTGGTAATGACATTTGCAAAGTTACTTTAACTTTTAATTGTTTGAGTTAACTAAAACAGAAACGTTAAACATTCTTACCGCTTTTACATTTTGTTAATCTGATTGCAACTTTTCTTTAAGGTGAACCACACCATCCAGCTTTGATCCCCAGAAATAAACTTTTTCTTAACTAGAACACCTTTCATGATATTCACTGAATTGGAAAAATTAATCTTGCTCTTTAGATTCATTCGTAAGCAAACCTTGACGGCAGCACTAACCTCCTAGCATTGCCACTTCTCTCATGTTCTTTAAATTATTATTTAAGTTCCAGTAGTTCTTATTCGTATTGAAAAATATTTTATATTACGATATTTGGGTATAAATTGGTTTAGCTATTACGATATTTCAGTAAGAAAATCGACGAGTTACAGTGGTTCAAATAGCTGATTATTGTAATGTAATGTTTAAGATGGTATACTTTATTGTCCGGTTTAAGCTGCATATGTTGCGTTCTAAGGCAACTGCACTGACAAGCGCAAAACACGCTATGATTCGCAACAGTCAAAAACTGAAAAAACGCTAATCAGAAAGAATTGTAATCAGCGATGAGACTTTTATCCATAATCTTTAGCCTGTCAAGGTGTCAAAGCTTGGACTGGATCACGACAACTTACCTGTCAGAAAAAAGTACAAACCTTTACCTAAATTTGGAAAATCATGCTTACGTTTTTATTGGTTGGGCATTAAATGTCCAATTTTGAATGTCCTTTTTTGAAAGTCCAGCGTATTGTGAATAGAGAGTAATATAGAGA
Organism: Philaenus spumarius; assembly: GCA_018207615.1. Classification (NCBI taxonomy): domain Eukaryota; kingdom Metazoa; phylum Arthropoda; class Insecta; order Hemiptera; family Aphrophoridae; genus Philaenus; species Philaenus spumarius. The sequence continues at coordinate 93,612 of JAGFPH010000890.1, read as the reverse complement.
AGAATTGGAAGCAAAAGTCAAACCAGAAATTCTCAGTAAGAGTCGAAGTTTTCAGTTTTATTGTAATTAATTATTCTAAGGCACTGGCCTGTGGCCTAGACGGTTTGACACTGTTTTTAAGAGTAAGGCAACACAACTGCAGTTTTTGTTTACATATCTCTTGATTTTGTATTGCGCATTTTTTCAAATCACCTTAAAGATAAGAAGTATTTTTTTCTTATATGTATGTAAATGACTTCTGTTTGTTAAACTGTCTGTAAGGTTTCTTAAACAACGAAGCTTACTTTAATCCTGTCAAAACTAAACAACAAGCAGATTGTAGGTTCACTATCATTTTGTTTGGTTTGACACATTCTAAAGGTCAAGGGTATCTTAAAACACGTTCAAATTGAAAAAAGTAAAATTTAATAGACTTGAAAAATTAGTGTTTTGAAGATAATTCTAAAAAATATAATGCTTAGTGTTATAACTTAGAAATGTATATGCTCTAGACAGCACTGATATCCGGTGCAGCACATAATGAAAAAGACAGTTCGATATGGAACAAGTTCGTGGCACACATCATGTCAAGTGCAATTGGTTCTGTCTATGTGAATTTATTACATATAATTATTGTTAGTTTGGATAGATACAAGGAATTTATCTGTACGTTAAATATAAACGCTAACACCAGACTGTGTATATTTGTTTATTTGGTTAAAAACCCAACACTTAGTATTTAAATGTGTAAGGCTTACATGAATAGCAATACAACAAATCTTAATTTGGATAAAAATGTGAATGTAAATTATAAATGAAGAGTGTGATTTCATTATATTATAATCTCTAATATAAAATTGTATTGACCTCTGAGTTTCCAAACCCAAAATGCATACCATTCAGTAGAAATAGTATACATATTTGAAAAGCCTATAAAAACCAGAAGTCTTTGAATCTACCTAGGGATTTAAGAATTTAAAAACAAATCCTTTCCAATGAATAGAAAACCTCGAAAGAAGGGAATATATGAAAATCGCGTAATCATAGATAATACTAGTCAAAAATACAGTCACATAATATAGTTTAAAACTAACCACACACATATTGTATCAATGTTTATACTTTTAATTATATTTAAATATAAAAAACCTTGTAATGTATGTAGCTTAAATATCAAATGTCAATAATCTTTTCGTTCTTTTCAATAATTAGCCTAATAAATGTGAAGATTTAAATGAAAGTAGAGGACCTAAGGCTTTTTGAAGTAGACATGAAATAAGTTTGATTAGAATAAAATATAATTAAATAGCGAATCAAGTAAGATTAAATAAAAGCATATTAAAAGTTGTGGAGTACTTGTGACACTTGGAAAGTATAGCTTTAGATAAAGTATTGAAGAGGTAACAAAGCAAGACAGGAAACTCACAAAGAAATGAAATCACTAAGGCGAAAGGTCAATAATGTTTTCATTACTGTTTATTAATGTGTGTCTAAAAGAACTTCTATTGAGACGTTGTACGAAGTTTGGAAACCAGAAAAATAACAGCACATAAATTTAGTGTGAGTTCAAATGTGAAAAAAGAAACTTACTAACTGCTTTAGTAAATTATAATAATTCAAAAATTAAAGAAACACTTCTTTTAACCATTACAGTAGTTTAAACATATATTTTTATAATAATAACAAATTAAAGAGGTAATTGTTAAATAAACAAATCCACCAAAAAAGCAAAAGAAAAGTGTATCATTTGCATTAAATTTGTAAATTAAATTAAATCTATATTTCCAACAATAGCAAATCAAATATGTGGAGTTTTTACAATACAAAATGATTAGATTAATTTTAATAAAGTGTATCGTATCTGTAAATTCTTTTCCAATTTTTAAAATTATTTGAAGAATCTTTGTTTGTAATATCCAAATTTAGATTTACACAACGATTTGTACAATACAAGTTGTGTCTACCTTTTAACGTTATCAGTCTCATATTTGCGCTCATTTTACCTTATGTTTTTACATGGTTAAAATTAAATTTAAACTATATCTTACAAATATATCGAACCTTCTGTGATTGTAGAACTAAAACTACAATTAGCCGATTATTTAATCGTAAGTGTGCCTCGACTTCTGATTAACTATTCAGAGTATTCAAAGTTACTCTGCATGTGATAAAGTTGACTTTTACAGAATTTAAATTTGAAACTATCCACCTGTTTGTGTAGAGTAACGAAAGATTAATGAGCTATCAACTGTCAAATAAATCAAGGCTTGGTACATTCTACTTTATCTAGTTTGTGTCAATGGGCACCGGTGTTGTTTGTTTGGATTTATTTTTGTTTAGATGTAACTTCCTGAAAAACTCTCAATAACATACGACTATTTGAATTATTTTTGAAAGTACACTTACATTTTAAAGCCTTATTTTAAGAATCTACCAGTTTTGTGCACTAAGATATTTAAATATTTTTCTTACAGGTTTTAGAAGCATTTAAAGAAACAAAAATTTAAATAAGTTTACACAAGTTGTACAAGTTAAACTTGCACAATATAGATCAAAGGGTTGCTATTAATTTTTTAATCAAAGGCAGACTAAATATGTCTATTAGTACTGTATTAGTAAAATCTTACTATCGATACAAATGACATATTGAACAATAAATGTTCGAATATATGCAAGCGTGATTAGAGGACGAGCTATGGCCAAGTCCTAGACGACCCAGCGACGTGAGTTGAGACCAAGTTCGCTTTTACTCTTGTCAAAACTGTTAAGTTAACAATTTCTGTAAATCTTTTGTTTCTCATTAGAGATTTAGTCATCAAGACAGTTCTACTGGAAGAGAGAATAGTGACAAGAGAAACTGGCAGTGAAGTGGGCTTCGTCTGTGTTTGGTCTTGAAGGAAGAGAAATTCACATATGAAATTTGTATTCATACACTGTTAATTACAAATTTTAGAACCAACATTATGAATTCTTCTGAACAAAGTATAAAATGAAAAGTGAAAATTTCTGTAAAAAAAAACCCTTACCTCAAGTACTTAAATTAAGCGTTGACTTAAATTTCAAACTATTTAAAAATATTAGTTTGTATAAAAGCATTATTATTAACAGAATTAAATCAAAGTATATGTATACTTATGTAATATATGTAATATATACTTTGTAATATATGTATATGTATATGTATTACAAAACACTTTATTTTATCTCAATAAGTTTTTTATTTTAAACTTAAAAACAAAAGTAACTTAAACTTCTGCAACAAAAAACACAAAGCCAGATTTTGGGCCCAAGGACTGCTGAAATCTGAAAATATGCATCAACCATATCGTCCGTGTCTCGATTTATGAGCATAGTTTAATTTAAAAACAACTATAACGTATTAAAAACGAACCTATAGAATAATCTGTGTTTTTCTTGGTCTATAATTAAATGGTGAAAACTATGATTTGAGTTATTAAACATAGAACTGAATGAAAAATCCAATGATATAATTCATATTTTTTTTAAAATTTAACATGCGTTTTGAAGTATTCATTTTCAAACTGTGCATTAACTGTGACTTTTATAAATATTCAGTTTTTAATTTCACACCACACACTATAAAATATTTAAGTAAATAATGAAATCATTTCAGAAAATATATTTAGGATGTACAATACAACAAATTTTTAACAAACATTCTCCAAACAAACTTGTAGTAATTATATTAAAGTCATTAACATAAATTATAAAATCAAAACACGTGTTTTTGTTAAGTACACAATTAATATTGTTGTACGTAATGAAAACATATGATATGCAAATTTGTGTGTCTGTACTCTATTGGAATTATAATATTTTATCATATTTTTTAAATATTTTTGTGCATACTTTTAGTTGGTTTTGGTTATAATTTCAATATTTAATGACACCAAAACCAGATTATTTAATATTGTTAAAAGGTCGAAAACTATTTCAGATAAACTATTGTAAATCAACTTAACACTTTTGTAGGAAGTGTTAAAATATAGAACTCTAAAAATGGTCCCATATTGTTACTAGCTTTAACCTGAATGATAACGTTAGAAATCGTTCTGTCTACTCTAGTTTTATCCACGAAAACTAAGCCGAGCGGCGTGAAACAGCGAAAACCGAGCTTCAATACCACTGTCATTTAATACACTTAGCAGCGATGTAAAATTATGAAACTTTCATGGATACGCAGATAAGAACTATACGATTCGTATGATGTAAAAGAAAATCAATTACAAAACCTATTTCATATTTTAAAAATCAATATTACAACAATGTTCTTTAATGACATGAAATTTTCATACCGCTGGAAAGTTTTTTTATTTGTGGGTCAGATACAAAGTGTTCGCGAGAAATTTTTAGATAAAGGTCAAAATTAAATATTTTATTTAAAACATTTTTTCGTTTGACTTACGGTTTGCTCGGTACAGCGGTATAATGTGTGCGTTTTAATTAAAACTACACCTGGCCGGGATATGCGCCAGGCCGTGTTTCCGTTGACCAAGTTCGTCCTCATTTTATAAAAATAATAAAATATTGTATATTATACATATTATATTATCATTGATTATTATACACTGGTTCAGTTCATTAAAAACAAGAACAGAGATTAAGGTTTTTATTTCAATAATTTTATTCGAATAATTATTCAATCATTTTTGTTAATTCGAAGTTTGTGGAACTGCCTTTACAATCCCTCCCCGCTACACCGCTAGCCCACCGTGCGCTAGCCGAGCCGAGGGCACGGTTAAAAAAATCGTACTGTAAGATAGGCAATAATAATTAGAAACAACATATTTAACTAATGCCAACTCGTTAGAAAGAGAAAGAAAATTTGGTGTTATAACTCTTCATATATTATTGGAAAAGTACAAATGTTCTTTAAAAAAGTTCTTAGATATCATTTCTTTTCTGCATTTAGATTTACTAATAGCTTCTCTCTGTATAATTTCTACTTAACAGGTAATACAACCAAAAAACTACAAAACTGTAAAACACGGATGGACAAACACTACAGAATTACAGAATATAATTAATTATTCTAAGGTATTAAAGATTGCTGTGGAAATTATTAACTCGAGTAATTACCTTTATTATATTAAACCAAGATAATTTTTCTGAAAATACTTCTCTCCATTTTCATATGGATCCTTACCCTTCTTCCGCATTTTAGTGAATTTTAACCCTCTATTTCAAATTTAACTGTTCCTCAAGGTCAACCCAGCTGAACCATACCAGCTGTACCACTAAAAAGTCGCATTTAACTTGAATGTTGTATAGAAAATTCCAAGGCATCATACTTTTTACATTTTTTACAAAACCAATGGCTTATTAAAATATCAACGAATTAAATAATTCATTTCGAAATTTTGTTTTTAAAATCATATGCAATAAAAAAAGTAAATATGTTTCATTCGAATATGTAAAAATTATAAAGATAAAAATAAAGAAGATAATGTAAATGACTTATTATTAAGTTGTACATAGGCGACAGGTTTTCCTCTAATTGTTCGGTATTTATTAGTTGAGAAAGAATTTAAGAGATCTGGATTTTAGTAAACTTTTATGGATAGTTGTGTACGAGTTTAAAAGATCAACGCAATTGTTGATTAAAAAGTATTAAAAATACTTTCGAACAGCTTCGTAATACTAGATTTGTATGATTAATACAAACAGAATTAACTGTTCATAAGTCAATTTATTTTATTCTGGATATAAAAATTTATTTTATTTAGAACAGCATTATATTTAGCAAGATATGCCTAACTAAGCTCATAAGCAATTTTATAAATTTTTAATAGCAATTTATCAATTAAAAACGCCCACCCTATAAAATGCAGGTCGGTAGTACTAATTGTATTATACAACATACTATGGTGAGTATAATTATAAACAAGTAACTTTTGGACAGTCTTGGTGGAAGAATTTGTTGATTAAATTTAATAAATTTAAGAAATTAACAATTAGACCTAAATAAAAATTGTGTAATCACATGCTATTTCAGCACCGTTTCTGAGAGAAATATCTTCATTAGTGAAGATAATGACTACTGTAGAAAATATGAATCTATTCTAACCCCTAATGAGTAATTTGCTATCTTAAATGACATCAAGAAAGAATTGATGTCATTTATCAAAAAGAAAACAATCAGATAAGAATTAAATAATAATATATAGGCTAATTAATTACACATTTGATTTCGCTTTACACAGTTGATTTAAAATCCAGAATATGACGTATTACATTCATATATTACAGATAAAAAAACAATATTGTATAATACAATTTCAAAATAGTTTCGAAACTTTTTTTAAAGGAAAGAGTAGTCTTTAATAAATAAGAACATAAATTAAAGACCTTCAAGTTAATTTAAGTCGCGTAGTCTAATCAAAAACATTTATTTATTGTTGAAGTAAGTCTGTTCTGAGGTATCAAAGTTAAACCAAACAAAGTGTCATGTGATTTAGATGAATCTGAAATTATTTAGTATAATTATCGACAAAATATGTAAAGCGATCTTCACAAATTATAACATTTGCAGTGGCCACACTGAGAACTTTACAAATTAACATTAAATGTGTCCTTATCAACAATTAATCAAGCTGATAATTACAATTAAATCGATCTTCGTCAGTTTAGTAGATCTTACTTTAAAGGACAGTTTATAATATTAAATTAAGTTTGACGTTCTGGCCAGCTATTCACAGGGATGCTTACAATAATAATTGGTGTAAAAAATGTTAGTTTTGTCTAATAACGAACACATGTTACAAACATTATTTGCTATGGCCAACCATGAAGTCAATTTCATTTTGTTATTATCTATAGGCCTACATTAATTACATGACACAAAGAGGCCGAAAGTTGACCCAAAGTGACCGTCGCGTGCTTGGAAAATGATTGCTTACTAACTAAGCGTTATATAAGAATTACTTTTTGAAACTTGAGAAAGCACCAACTACAGTAGCCAGGTGTGAAATACAGTTCTTGCCATCCGTTGTATATTGAAAGTTTTGTGTTGTGTGATATGAATATTTTAATACCATTCTAAAATTATCATAAGCAACACAAAATTAAGTCACACGATGACAACTTACATTTATCTACAGTATCTCCAATTGTGTCTTATACACAATTACAATGAGTTTTAAGTAACAAGTTTAATTCCAACTAGACAATTTCTGTAGAACAGGATCAATTTTTTGTTGTAAAACATTCCACGTGGAAGTAAAACGTAGTGATACGTTAGGTCAGCCAAGTTTAAGTACCTTGAAATTACTGGCCTTAAATAGTAGAAGGATCCTATTTGATGTTTAATCAACCTAACAGCATAGTAATTATACCGTTTACTACATATTTGTTAGATAATTCACTGTTGCTTTGCCTAGTTAAATATTTTCTTACAAAGATATTCTTTTAATAAACAAATGGTATCAGTTGTAACTGTCCAAAAGGGTCTTTATTTGTTATTACAAGTTGTATTCTTGATTCTCAAGAAACGTACTGAATCCAGTAAACATTTAGATCTCCCCGCTAGTCCCGTAAATTTGTTCTCCTAGTTTTGAATAATGTCATCCGATAAGGCTAAGAGAAAGGAATTGCATGGTTTTGACTATGAAGGTTGAATAGATAGGTCTACAAAATTCGAACTGAATTGGACAGATTGGCATTTTTTTGCTTTCTTTAGAGGCTAGGTTGTTTGTAATTTAAACATGAGGTGACGCAAGTTTCTTATTAATTTTCTTATCAGTGACACCAGTAGGCCTACTTATTAATT
>JAGFPH010000890.1:71689-85834 GCA_018207615.1 Philaenus spumarius | reverse complement strand
CTTATTAATTTTCTTATCAGTGACACCAGTAGGCCTACTTATTAATTACTAAATGCGCTTAGTATAACTTATTTTATGGTGTAACGTCTAACCATAGAATTATAATTTGAATGTAATATTTTTACCTTTTTTGTTTCCGTCTTGTTACTTCGTCTGCGTTTCTTATATATGACGAGTTTCAAAAACTATGTTTCATCATCAGATTAATAAATTAACAGTTCATCACAAAAACACAACAAAATACAACTCACGACACATAACACATATAAATTGTCCAATAGACGTCTACTACGGCAGGCGGTCGAACGACAACTGATAAGTAGAGGTATTCCGTCACAAAGGCTCGGAGATCCTTAAGCCGAGTCATATAAGTTTGATTTAAAATGTAATTGGTCATTAAGTAAGTCGTCGCTACTATATTTATTAGCGTTATAAATTTCTAATTCTTTAGCGCGTTCATTTAAGTGCCTTTTGTGCAGATGTGTATGGGTTTAAAATTAGTATCAAAATCACTTTATTGGTGATTATTTATTGTCTATGAGGTGAATCGCGTAATTTGACTTGTTTCCGTTCAAACATTTCTTAGGCAAATGTTCCTTAAACCGTGTTAAAAATGGCCTACCGGTTTGACCTATATAGAATTTATCACAATCACTGCATTGGATTCTGTATACCCCAGTTCTTTCTTCAACAGGTCTATTTATTTTTTGACTGAGTATTTTACGTACACTATTGTTGGTGCGGAACGCTGTAGTAATGTTGATTTTACGAAGAGTGTTACTTATAATATTGGGAAGAATGTTACCATATAATGTAAATACATACTTAGTTTTTATTTTTCCCCTCTGCATGTTATTTTTGTTCTTATGTTTTTTAACTAAGTTGTCAACCATTTTGCATTTGTACCCATTGGCCACGGCTATATGTTTAATCACATTTAAATCAACATTAAAAGCGTCGTCTTCAAGTGGTACAGAAAGTATACGTTGTACAAAGCTATTGTAGGCTGCCATATTTTGGTTGATAGGATGGTGTAAATATAGATCATATTATAGGTTATGTACGGTCAAACCGGTAGGCCATTTTTAACGCGGTTTAACGAACATTTGCTTAAGACAAGTTTGGACGGAAACAAGGTAAAAATATTATTATCAATAGTGATTTGGATACTTATACAATGCTTTTATAATTAATTTGAAAATCAAGAAAGAAAATATTACTTAGATTTGAACAAATAATAGTAAAAATTCTCGACTCTTCAGAACCTGAAAAAATATTGATGAAATTGGTTTTCTTTTTTTTTTAAAGAGGTGCACAGTTGGTAAGGTGGCTTGAATCAGGTTTTCGTTATCGGACATTGTTTTCCGAGTGTTATTGCACGTCCTCCATTAGTCATATATGGACAAATTAGAACCCTTAAGAAAAACAATTTGTTCGATATAATCAGTTTTGGTTTTTCATTAAAAAAAAAACTTAGGTTGGTTATTAAAATATGTTTTATTTATCGAACAAAGAATATTGTTATTGTATATGTTTTACAACAAATTCTTAAACTGTGATTTTACAATTTCTTTGCATTGCATTTTATTACAGCTTCTGGTCTTGGCACGTAACACAAAAGTTCATATTCAACTCGTGCTATTTACATAGTTTAGGTTATACACTGAAAACGTTATATATTCAGTAAGTTTGCTCAAAGTGATCTCAATGTCAAAATGGGATTCTGAAATAAAACATTTATAAGTCTTCGGTTAATGTGTTTTACATTTTGTATCAATCGGAATACATATCAAAAGATTATCAATGTAATTTTAGAACAGTTCTTTGGTTCCAATACTGATTTATTTATTTCCCTCAGGAGGTTGTCGTGGATAAAGGTAGACGCAACACGTGACATTTCTTTTTTGAAATTTGCTGTGAAGGAGACGAATAATACATAGCCAATAAGTCCATCGCGTTAGTATAATACAACACCGTTTCTTTATTTATTGATCAGTTCATTGATCAATATTGTTTAACTACTTACTATTTGAGTTAGTCCAGAAAATGAGCTGTGAAACAAAACCACTTTCCTTCACGAATCATTACAAGAAAGAGGCAGGTAGTGTCATATCTGGAGATTTTGGAGGCCAAGAAAGTAATACAAATTGTTGTTGAGGCATTGTTTATACAATCATAAAAAATCGAGTCTTAATAAAGTTGTTAGAAACCAGGACTGCAGAATTAAAACATAAGTCACTTAAAACATGTGTTATCCTTAAAACAAGAATGAGTGCACTTATGATGGCTAACCTTTCCGATCATGTAAAACTTAGCTTCATCACAACATATGTTGTCTAATATGTCATCTAATAAAGAATTGAAAAAACCGTACGGTTTTTTGTATAACCAACATGAAGAGCTTGAACTGTTGTAGTTGTATTTGGTATGGTTTATAAACCAAACGTTGCCTTAGATATGCCAGACAAACGATATAGAAATTAAAAGATACAATTTAAATCTGCTGGATCGGCTTTCCTCAAGCGCTTGTTGAAATCTTTACACTCTAATGCGAGGTAAACCTGGGCATGCATTGCATAACCATCTTGTTTCAAAGTGGTGATTCAAAAGACGATTATTCTTTGGCATAGAATACCAATCTAGAACGTTGTCAAAAGCACGCTGTACAATAATCGCTCTTTCATTCTAAAGAAACTGCAGAATGTAAACAGGCTTTTGATGAACTGTTTGTACATTTAAGGCGCTCAGGTTATGCACAGGTTCAGCACACCACGTGACATCAAACGGCGATTTCTTAAAATTTTGCATACTACGCCTACAAACGGGATTTCCAGAGTTCCATAACTATGATCTTTATTTCTACAGCTTGTGTTTGGTCAAATATGCAGAACACTTACTTGTAAACAATTCTTTCAAACTTAACGATTTTGTAAAGTATTTTGCATTATGAACAAATTTTGTAATAAAATTAATAAAACACTTATTAAATAAATAAACACTTTTATTAGCTTGATTCCTATATATATTACAACGGACAAAACTCGTTGTAGGTCCTGGGTTTGAATTTATAGTTAATTTTATAAATTTGAATAATCTGAACTTGCCGCGGGCTGAAGCCGAATGTAGGTCACGACAGTCATGTTGACGCGGGAGGGTCGTTATCTGGCCAAGCTAAACTTTTGGACCCTGCCTGTTCGAAAAGGAATAAGAACTTGTAAAAAATACTTAAAGATTCTTTCGGGAAGCCAAAATCCAGGATTTAAATAAAAACAAAAATCTTCAGAAAATGCATTACGCTAACCGCGGGTGTATTTACTGTAAGATTAGATAATAAAAAATCACAAGGCTACGTAAGATACAAGCTATTAAAGTATGGGGAGAAATTCAAAATTCCTCTAAATTGAAAAATAAAAGGTTTTTTAGGCTTTTCTTTTAAGAAGGCCTAAAATAAAGGTGAAATAAGTTTTAGCGAAATTTTGTTAAATAAAAAAGTTAATGTTAATCCACTAAGTTCAAATGATAAAAAAGTAGGTTAAAAAGAAATTTTGTTAAATTCTAACCAAAACAAGTTTTAGTATTGATAAACATAATTTATAATTAAGAAGAAAAACTTGAAAATTTATGAAAGGAAAAGGCGAGAGAATTTGCACCTTTACAGCCAAATAAAAAGTTAAACTTAAATTTGTATTAACTCAAAATGGTAAATAGTATGTAAATAACATGGTTATGTAAAAATAATCCAGTATTTAAAATATGTTTCGGGAGTAAAATAAAATCCCAGTTTGTAAAAATCGTTAAACTCCCTAACCCCATAGCAAGACAACCAGAAGCAGGAACGAAGTGAAAATCCGGCTAGTTAACAAAAACCAATAGACAAAAAGAAGTGTAAACGAAAAACTGGAAAAAACAAAAAACAAAAACTTTTCCAGGAAAAATCGCCGCGGAAAAACGAGCGCGGGTCGTGTACGCGAACCAAGAGTCGTACGAACGTCACTCGAGTTCGTGTGTAAAGAAGACAACGAGCTGAATCCAAAAATGTCACTCTCATGGAAATCGGGAAAACCATGGAGGAGTTACAGAGGAAAAGGATTTTCCATAGCCTAAACTGCGGGAAGCGAGATAAGGACTCGAAACAGCAGAGGGGCTGGCCGAAGATGAGACGGCTGGAGGGGGAGCAGGTCTACCAGCATACGAAAGTGGGCGTACTCCAAAAACAAAAGGAAAATTACTTAAAACAATGGCTAAATCAAGTTTAAAAACAATGGAAAAATTAATATAAAATTCAGGATAAAAAATAACATAGACTAGAAGTTTAAAATTGTCGAAAAAACGAATTTTAAAGCTTTGTAGTAATACAGTGATGGAAAGCTTAAGTTGGCATGGAAGTAGTGCCGAAAAAGCCTATATAAACGATTGCTCGGGGAAACTCAAGGGCCTTCACATTTTTACGGTGTAACTAGACACATCGGGCCTTATTCATTCTGCGATGTAATTAGACGCATCAGGATCTGTTACTTGTTTTTATAAAATACTATAGCATGCTAGAAGCTAAGTATTTTCTGCGTTAACCTTATAAATTGTATAACAAGTGAGAAGATACGTCGTTGCTGTTTTCACCTGGAATGCAGCAACAGACACCGCCTTAATCTACAAGAACTTCAGTGGCAACTTAGTCAATACAAAGTTGGCCGAACTTTGAATATTCTGGAGGAGGAACATAGCCTGCAAGACAGCTGATACATGGAGTGATTCGTAGAGCTTCCAGACAGGACTCCAGGACACCACCAGGCGACCACTAGGATATGCAACTGTAACTTCAAGGGAATAACCGAACCGGGATTGCAGACACGACATCACCACATCCACTTTTAGGAAATCATCCATCATTCATCCAGACAACCCTACAGGAATCCATCTTCACCAACGAGACAACTTACCCAGCACGCAGAGCATCTGTATCCTGCCATCGCTAAACAACGTTCGCGGACTTCACATCAAACGTCGCGACGCCTGGACAAGTGTGAAAAGGTCGGTAGAAGCGTAAAATACGTTAGTCCCTGATAAAATTTGCCTGAACTAAATTCAAATAAATTTATTTTAAATACTGGGTTACTTAGGATGTTAGATTAGGTAAAATATTTGTATTATTAATTAAAAAAGTAAATTCATTAAACCGTAAATTCAAATTATATCTTTCATTAAAATATTAATTAAATTAAATTGAGTATAAAAATTAAAATTAAATATAGTTAGGTAAAAGATTAGTTCTGCCTTATAGTTTAAGAGAATATTATATAAATTGAAAGGAGACTTATTATTTTGTATTTGTTGGAAAAAGATAAAATCCAAAAAGTATATTTTCTGTTTAAAATTTTGAAAAAAGGAGTTATTAAAATTGTATTTGCTTTATAAAAAAGTTATTATTTACAAAAACACCTAGTATTCAAATATCCCAATAGTTTATGAGTTATATAATAAGAATTGATACAGTGAAATTTCATAAAATATTTGCAAGCACAAATAAGCCATGTACAAGGTTAGTTTCAGTGTACTCACTCTTCAGAGGTTTACAAAAAGTAAAATTATTAACTTGTGTTCTAACTGAGCTAGATTCAAAAATAAATTACTGGAAGTATAAAATAAAATTTTTTATTTTAGTCGGGATATTCAGCAAACTGAATATTCGACACATAGTTATTTCACCTAGGCCAAACAAAGCGAGATTGCCTATAAGACTTCCAGTAGGTGGAAATAACTTATTCTCCAACGAAGAATTCTCAAAAAGAAGAGTTTCGTTGTAATATAAATAAATACAAATTTAAAGTTCATTTGTTCGAAACTTAAATCTCCTAAAGTTCTTCACCGATTGCATTAGAATACAAGCGTGTTTTTATATGTACTTTTTGAAACACTGCGCAATCTGTGGACGTAAAAACAGCACACACACTATACTAATTGTTTTACTGCAATGGGATCATTATGCAACGGGATTATTATAAATAATAATTTAATATGTTTAATAATGGTACAATAATCAGCCGTTTACATTTAACAGCTGATTTGAAACTTTGAATCAATTATTTGTATTTTGTACTTTCCAGTAAGGTTTTTGTTTAGGTGTAGATCTGAGCCTTGATGATTCTTTTACCTTTATTATAACGGCTGTTATAAATTGTACAAAATAATTTGAATGTACATTTAACATTATTTACCATCTTACCTTTGAGGTTATTTATTAACCCTACACCTTTATTATGAAGAAAACATGAAATATTTGCATGGAAGCTTCCAACGGGATTGGCCTGCGGAGCACGCAGGGGTCTACTCTAGTAATCTAATATTATTAGTAGAGTTTCATCCAGTTTTATTTAAATGATTGGTTTGAAAATTGGTAAAGTTTCACAGATATAATTTAAAAAAAATGTTGCTGGTGATAAATGTGAAACATTAAAGACGGCGGTGAAAATATGGTGAATGCAATACAATCGTTTAATGGCAATTTGGTTACAAATAAATGTTTACTTAAGAAATCACGTAGCCTATCCATAAAAAGGAGATAATTATAAAAAAGGCTCCTAAAATTGAACGTTCCTACATATGTCATAGTTTTTAATTCATCGTAATAAAAACACGTTTTCTTAGTTTTTAAACTATATTTTAATCATAATATGTCAGGTCGATAAAACACCATAAGCATAAGCATAAGTTTTGTATACAAAAATATTATAAGTAGTCACAATTAATTATTGACAAACTGTTTCGCCAGAAAACTAAAAAGAGAAAAACTAAATCACTTCTGTCGTTCGCCTGGTCACTTTTATAGTTTTGTGTTAAAGGATCTTTATTGGTACCCTTCGGCTGTCTGATGTTCAATAGTTATATCTGCTGTTTTAAAAGGTAATGTCGTTGTACTTATAATAAACATTGAGTTTATTGCCAAACCTAGTCCAAGACTTAATCGTGACAACTATTTTAAATTCTGGTTATAACTGCAGCTAAAAAAAGATGGCGTAACATTAGATGTGTTTAAGGTAAAATCTAAACATTTCTTAAACATTCAAGGTTACAATTTTGCCTGATACATCCGAAAATGCAAACAGCATAGGTATTAAACAAAAGTTAAAATCTGTAAAAAAACACTTAAAACCACTCAACAAGAATACACTTAACAGTTGTTAAATAAAATAAGTAGCAAGAATTAATATTATGTTCTTTATAATAAAGTGAAGGTTTATAAAGTTTATTCGCTTGTTACAAATTGCTGATATATATACAATTGAAATATTACCCCGACACACATTATTTTCATTTGGCAACTAAAACCTCTACACTAATATCCCCATAAAAGAATCAATTGGGATACTAAAGGAATTACTTAAAAACAGCACCCTATCAGAAGAAGCTATTAATGAATTGGTTAACCTACTGTCAATCTGTCTTTCTCAAAATTACTTTAATTTCAACAATGAAATATTCCTACAGAATAAAGGGTTAGCTATGGGTTCACCTTTATCTGGCATAATGGCTGAAATCTTCGTTAATGAAATTGAAATTAACCATATTATGAACCCAATCAATAGATTCTCCAGAAACATCGTATATTACCACCGTTACGTAGACGATATAATATGTTTGTTCGATGGCACAAGGCGGCAAATAGATTTGATCACTAAATATTTGAATAACTTACACCCCCTATTAAAATTCACCTCTGAAATAGAATCTGATAATAGCCTTAACTACCTTGACCTTACAATATCCAGAAAATATAACAAACACACATTCAAAATATACAGGAAACCAACTCAAACCGACCACACCATACATAACAGTTCCAATCACCCCCACTCGCACAAATTAGCCGCATACAACAGTTTCGTTTATAGAGCACTTAATATACCTATGTGCCAAAATGATCTTAAGAAGGAAATTTCAATCATGAAACAAATAGCATGTATGAACGGTTTCGACTCTGAAATAATAGATAAACTTATATTTAAGCACAGAAAGAAGATCAACAATCGCAACAACAGATTCCAACAGACAATTAATGAAAACAATAAAAAGTTTATACCTATGAGATTCAATCGCATTCTGGACCGTCCCACCAACAACATATTCAGGAAACATGGATTTAATATCGCATACCGCACCTCCAACAATCTAGGTAACTTCCTTAACACTAATTCAAAAATAAAAAACGTAAACAAATATGACAATAGTGGTGTTTACAGGCTTGAATGTAACGACTGCAATAAAATTTACATTGGCCAAACCGGCAAATCTTTTGCGAAACGATTTAAAGAACATTTGCCTACTCATAAAAACCCCCTCTCCAGAATCAGATCTAGTTATGCCGAACATTTGATTGACACTAACCACACCTACACTGATATAAACACTAACATGACTATTATCCGTAAAGAAAGGAAAGGCCATCGTCTCAACGTATTGGAGGAATATAGCATTTACACTTCCCAGAAGTAAAACCCTAACGTACTCCTGAATTACAAATTGAGCTTTGCAGCCAACCCCATCTATGACGTAATCTCTAATCTCTAAACAAATACAGCTGACCTATTACTCATTCACAAGCAATTTTTTCTTCAGTTCCCGTTCGGAAGCACAGTAACTATGCCGTGGCCACGAAAATATTTATTTCATGAAACATTTGACGAGGAGTTATTCGATATAAATTTGTATTTTTGTGTCGTGTTATCGTGTGTGTTCAGTGTTATTGTGTATTGTTTTATTTAAGTGTTGAGTCCTACACCTGACGAAGCCGGCTGTGAACGGCGAAACAGCGCTGTAGTGTAACTACAAAAATACCAAGAATTGCTCCGACTACTGTATAAGGTTAACTATATATTGTACAAGAATTAACTCTAAAAGAAGGCAACTTAAACTTAGAATCACAATAATATTGATAAACTTAACGACAAAGATTAAAAGACGAAGATTAAATACAACATATACATACTAATTATAAATATAACAAAACACATAGATAACAAAACAATACAATTTTTCGCTTATACTTAACTTTGTTACTGAACTACAATAACAAAGCTGAACGAAAGGTGAAAATATAAGTAATGTTTTGATTGTATCATTTCGCTTGTACTATATTTGATTTAAGAAGTAAAAACCCTTGTATAGGTCAGACTAGCTGTATCTCCGTGCTAGAGTTTGAAAGTGTTATTTTCATTTCAAACTCTGCCGCTTTTATTTTCCCATACCGCATCAAAGAGAAGTCATAACCATCATTAGAGAAGATTCTCGTCCCAAAGTTTTGAAACATTTATATGTATATCACAGGTTAAGATTTAAATAGTATGAAAAAATAGTCTCTCACAATCTTAGTTTTTAGAAAATTTCGTAGGCAAGTGTGTACGCTGTCTTGGTGTACATGTGTGTTCCACAGTTTGTTATTAGATTACAATTATATAACTGTTATTTAAATCAACTGTAATGCACTTATTATTTAGATTTAGGGGGTTTAACACTAATGTAACTAAATTCAACTAACCTTTGTACCGAATTCGAACCCAATATCTTATCTATTTATATACTTTTTTTTACAAAAATGACGTTATAAGGAAGTTGATAGTTTATTGACCTAAGTTTATATACTTATTTTAAATAACTTTTACATATAGAATTAGTTCTCTGTACTTCAAATTATGTGAACATCTTTTTTAATGTATTTATAACAACATTATTTATATGGTAGCAGGATAGGTGACACATTAAGTTATTACGCTAATCTCTCCCTCTGATATAATGATCAGTTAGGTTCTAGAGTACTTTGTTAGATTCTATGTATTACTTTTTTCTAATTGCAGAATGTTTGCTATTACAGGACCAATATTGGTCACATGCAATACAACCTATTTTCAGACACTTAATATTATCTGAGTAATACATTGTTTTGTTAACAAATTTTATTTTAAACCCCTGACCATTATTCCTATTTCCACAACCATTTGACAAACCATTGGCATATTTTTTTTTAGTAACTTCATTTTTTTTGACTGAGAATTAATTAAAAAAGCAAGAAATTTTTACATTCAGTTTGATTGGTTTATTTACCAGTAGCGATTCGTCATCATCTACTTGGTTTGTGATAAACTGCAATTTTTCTTCTCACACAGTTTCATCATTGACACTTGAAGTATCCTGTATTTAGGTATATTGTTCCAATTAAAACCTGATTCAGTTAAAAGTCTGCATTACTTTCGCTACTGTATAGTTGAACATAAAATATAAAAGACCCCATTGTTAACAACCACACAAAGCTTTGGTCGACAGACTACTGTACTTGCATTTGTAACTGTGGGTACATTATTGGCAATTTTCTATGCTGAAAATTGTATTATCATCTCGGCAACTAACTGGCTAGACAATGTTAAAAGGAAACTTTGCTGAGGCCATGAACTTTGCTTGACAGTCCATTAAACATACAATGATTGATAAACTGTCGATTGTGATTGTAAAACTTTGGTAGTTTATCGATAGAAGTTTAATCATTTATTTTGGCTAAATATTGACGAGTTAAATAAATGTTTCCACTAGGCAGCTCATCCATATAATGTAAAATTAGTTATTTATTCAAAGCGATGTTAACTAGTAACATACTAATTTGTTTCAGGGTATGAAATGTAAGCTCAAACACATCACTTTCCAATACTTTTACAACATAACGATAAAACGAAAATGTATTTACCATTACTCATAAGTAATTTATTAGATGAATTTCTGTTACCTCAATAAAGTGACCAAGCCAACATAACAGTAGAAATTACTTTTTTAGTGACATATTATTAAATCATTTTAATTTCTTTTTTACTTAAACAAAATTTAATAAATTAAATCATAATTTATACTAAAAACCCAAATAAAATATATACTATAAACAAAATTTCACTGTATACTTAATTAAATACATACCTAGATGAAATAAAACAATGACACACAATCTCACAACAAATACGTTTAATAAATCAAACGCGTTTCAACGACAAAGTCGCCATCCTCAGTGATAAAGCTACAAAAGCCAAAGTACAACTGAACTAGCACAGCTCCATGCCCCGTATTTATGCTATTTATTAGCATGGAGCTGTGCTAGTTCAGTTGCACTTTGGCTTTTGTAGCTTTATCACTGAGGATTGCGACTTTGTCGTTGAAACGCGTTTGATTTATTAAACGTATTTGTTGTGAGATTGTGTGTTATTGTTTTATTTCATCTATATTGTTCTCACAAGTCCAGCTCATTATTTACTTATAAATACATACTT
Organism: Philaenus spumarius; assembly: GCA_018207615.1. Classification (NCBI taxonomy): domain Eukaryota; kingdom Metazoa; phylum Arthropoda; class Insecta; order Hemiptera; family Aphrophoridae; genus Philaenus; species Philaenus spumarius. The sequence continues at coordinate 74,537 of JAGFPH010000890.1, read as the reverse complement.
ATCAAACTTTTTTTATTTTGTAGACAATATATTATTTTAAATAAAATATATTTTAGCAAACTTTTTCAGTTTCAAGAACTATATTAAAACAATTTTAAATTTAGATTGAGGGGGGAATGTAACCAAGGAAAATTTTTTAAAGTATAGTATGTAAAAATAAATAGTACTGAAATTGTAATAGTTTTAAATGTTTAATTTGTATTTAAGGAAGATGTATTCAACGCTCTTAGTTTTAAATTTGTTGGTGAAGTGGTTGTTGCATCCTTCTAACGTAGGGCCTATCTAGTTATTTCTTCAAGACGCTCCGCAGTGGTAGACGATATCTCATTTGCGAAGATGATTTAATCATTCCCATCAGATGGGGAAAGGTCGTTGGAGTAGGAAGTGTATGGAAAGTTTATTCCTCTGGAAATCAGGGGGTTGTCAAACTTTCTTTGAAGTAAAGCAATAACGACTATAGCTGTGTGACTAGTGGCGCTATCTTGCTGAACGTTCAAATCCAAGAAAACATGTTGTTTGCGTGTTGAAAAAAAAACGATTACGTTTACACGACTTTCAATGAAAAACCATTCATTTTGTAGGAATCCAGAGTTTACTTAGTTCATTGCTAACATTGAGGCGTAATAAACTACATATTTGTGTCCTTTAATTGACCAGTTTGTATTCTATACGGAATCCCCAACGTTTTTAAACATTCTTATCAAAGAAGTATTACTAAGAATGATCGTTAGGTCTATTTTAAGGAGACTTTAGGACGAGCAGAAGAAGTATAACGTGGTTTTCGTTCACATTGGCCAATTTGGACTACCTACACCAACTTTCGCTGAGTCAAAACATTTCCAGTACGACGGAATTTTACAACAACACTTATCAAATGATTAAAATGATGATTAAAGGCAAGCTATACAAGAGTTACAGACCAAAAACACAAATTTTAACATAATAAAATAAGATACCTACATCTAATATAATATGTGTAACAAATTTAAACTCAATATCTTATTAATTCCCATAATTATGGTTTTCTTAAAAAAAAAAACCTTAGTATTTATAAAACTAAACATATCAGGACCTATTTTCACCATGCATACAGAGTGAGTCTTTAAATTATACTTTGATTGGGATTCGTTATTATATGATCAAATAGAAATATATTTCGGCAAATTGTGGAAAACAGTTTATTTCTTCTGTACACTTTCATATGGTAGATCAGTTTATAGATTTCGCTACTAGAGGGTTCCGCATTGTTTGCTTTACTAGTGAAGCTCAGTGCTATTTGTTTTTTTTACCAAAAATCCAAGATACTAGTTATGATGATGTTTACTGTAAGGTCACCTGGAGAACCCGCAAATACAAAATTTTTAATTCATGCAAAAATATTTAGAAAGAAGCTCAGAATAGAAGTTGAAAAGCATTGGAAATATATGGGTTTTAGCCGGTGCAGTTGAGGCAAAGCAAATAAAGGTTATACTACTACAAGTTAGTCAGTGAATCAGGCCAATTTTATTGGTAAACAGGTGATTAAAGTTCTACGAATGCTCTCTGTAGTTGTATGCATATAAAGTTCAAACTATTCATTAAATAAAACTTAATTGTCATCTTAAATGAGAAGGAGTCAGAATGTGCCTATGTGTGGACAGAAAATCCAAACTTTTCTATATAGCATATCCATGGTGTACTAAGATACAAATTTAGGATACAAAACAATTGCACCTTATTTACTTCACTAACGATCTGTTAATACTAACTATATTTGGAAGAAAGGCAGCAAAATATAGGCTATATTTAACTAATTAAAAGTAAAAAAGAACATTCACTTAGGCAAGGATTTGAATAAATTTATACAGTTGGTTTAGAGAGTTTAAAATATTATGTAATTCATAGGTTCAATAAAGTCAATACCGTAGTTTAATAATAGTGGAAGATTGTAGTTTTAAATTAGCGGTCTACAACGGTTACAAAAGTGAAAATTTAATTAGAAAAAGTTCGCTGAAGTTATCGACTAATTCTAAAACTTTTTTACTAACGTAAATATACAATTACCTGATTTATTACTCTTAACAATTATGCTTTCAAACAAGGACAAGACTTTAACATTTTCAATCGGCTGCCATATTTCATAAACCCATCGTAGTCAATTCCGGTTTTTACTATTTTCAACCTACAATAATTCTCCACTTACCGATTACGACACGTGTTTATAAATGAATCATATCTCGGAAACTTGATATTTAATGCAGTAACTACTTTTTAGTTGCTATAAAAATTAATATAAAACATGAAAATAAACTCGCCATAATTAACCAACATTTACGCATTACGCTATTAGACCTCTACACAAGCTTAGAGTCAGGTTGGGACTCATTAATGTTTCTGTTTTAGTAAACTTACCCAATTTAAAGTTAAAGCCAGTTTGCATACGTCACGGCCAAACATCGGAGATACAATTAATTACTTAGTTTTGAAAAGCTAAGTCCTAGTATCGGGAGATGATTCAAACTAGAAAATTAAATATAAAATTATACAAAGTTTGTTCTGTTTTTATTACTTATTAAAGTAGTATATAAATAAGCACAAATTATATGGTCTATATAAATATATTTGAATCGTTTACAGTAATTACTTTTGTTATACTATTTTATATTCTCAATTTAGTCTGATGGACCACCGGACATTATTTAAATTATTTTACACATGCATAGTAAAGTGTACCAGTCTTAGACAAAAACTAATTAAATAAAATTGGAAGCTATACTGGGCCACATAGACTGGACATGTTCAAAGACTTACCTTTAAAACAAAAATCACCAAACTGCAGAAATGTCTCAGCTGATCACTTAACAAATCA
>JAGFPH010000890.1:58277-71589 GCA_018207615.1 Philaenus spumarius | reverse complement strand
AGTGAATCAGGCCAATTTTATTGGTAAACAGGTGATTAAAGTTCTACAGGTGCTCTCTGTAGTTGTATGCATATAAAGTTCAAACTATTCATTAAATAAAACTTAATTGTCATCTTAAATGAGAAGGAGTCAGAATGTGCCTATGTGTGGACAGAAAATCCAAACTTTTCTATATAGCATATCCATGGTGTCCTAAGATACAAATTTAGGATACAATACAATTGCACCTTATTTATTTCACTAACGATCTGTTAATACTAACTACATTAATTGGAAGAAAGGCAGCAAAACATAGGCTATATTATTTAACTAATTAAAAGTAAAAAAGAACATACACTTAGGCAAGGATTTGAATAAATTTATACAGTTGGTTTAGAGAGTTTAAAATTATGTAGTCATAGGTTCAATAAAGTCAATACCGTAGTTTAATAATAGTGGAAAATTGTAGTTTTAAATTAACGGTCTACAACGGTTACAAAAGTGAAAATTTAATTAGATAAAGTTCGATGAAGTTATCGACTAATTCTAAAACTTCTTTATTAACGTAAATATACAATTACCTGATTTATTACTCTTAACAATTATGCTTTCAAACAAGGACAAGACTTTTACATTTTCAATCGGCTGTCATATTTCATAAACCCATCATAGTCAATTCCGGTTTTTACTATTTTCAACCTACAATAATTCTCCACTTACCGATTACGACACGTGTTTATAAATGAATCATATCTCGGAAACTTGATATTTAATGTAGTAACCACTTTTTAGTTGCTATAAAAATTAATATAAAACGTGAAAATAAACTCGCCATAATTAACCAATTTACGCATTACGCTATTAGACCTCTACACAAGCTTAGAGTCAGGTTGGGACTCATTAATGTTTCTGTTTTAGTAAACTTACCCAATTTAAAGTTAAAGCCAGTTTGCATACGTCACGGCCAAACATCGGAGATACAATTAATTACTTAATTTTGAAAAGCTAAGTCCTAGTATCGGGAGATGATTCAAACTCGAAAATTGAATATAAAATTATACAAAGTTTGATCTGTTTTTATTACTTATCAAAGTAGTATATAAATAAGCACAAATTATATGGTCTATATAAATATATTTGAATCGTTTACAGTAATTACTTTTTTTATACTATTTAATATTCTCAATTTAGTCTGATGGACCACCGGACATTATTTAAGTTATTTTAGACATGTTAAAAATTAATTAGATAAGTTAAAAATTTTAATTCATAATATAAATAATTTTTTCATAAATTATAAGAATAGAATGATGATAGCTCAAAATAATTGTATGTGTCTTATACATTATACAAGTTTTAGTGGAAATTGATACAATAATAAAAGAGTAATACAAATGTTTGATTAATATAATAATAAATAAATGGAAAAATAAATAAAATATCATTAGATATAAATAATGAATTACAAAATATTTACAGTTATATAGTGTAACTTCGTATAAATTCGACTTTCAACAAAATATAGCCTATCACGTAGGCTATAATGTTTTATGCTTCACATATTTTGATTTGAAGCATGCTTACGTGTAAAAAACTTCCAACAAACTTAGTAGCAGATAGGGATTTGTTTCTCTAATGTTACGACTAAATTAAATCAAACATCATTATACAGTCATTTTGTGTGTGGTCTGCGTAGTGCTTAGAACAATAAAATTATAGTTTTTGAAACTGAAAAAAGTTTGCTAAAATATAATATTGTCTACTAAACGAAAACAATTTGAGAAGTATGTGTATTTAATGAAGTAAATACAAAGTGAACTTTTGTTTGTAGTATATCTTTTACTTTTGTTTTTAATATATAATTATGATTTAATTTATTAAATTTTGTTTATGTAAATACGATTATAAGTGATTTAATAATATGTCACTAAAACAAATATGTCTACTATTATGTTTGTTTCATCATTTTATTAAAATACCAGAAATTCATCTAATAAATTACTTGCATCGTCTCATAGACTCATGTCTAGATAAATAAGAGATTGGTTAGTGATTTATTACACAAGAGTAATGAAACATCAAACATAATATTTAGTAAATTCTACAAAATTTTATTGAGACTTGTTATGGTTTCTCCACTGATAGCATTGACAAATCAGTTCAACACAGACTAAAGAAAATATAGCAGCAGGCAAATATTCAATATAGATAATTACCTTTTATAGTAGTCTTAGCAATTCTTTTTATGTTGTAGATACACTACAGCGCTGCTGCGCTGTACACAGACGGCTTCGTCAGGTGTAGGAACTTAACACTTAAAAAAAAACACACGACACAAAAACATAATAAAAAGACTAGCTCTTCGTCAAATGTCTTACAAATTTTGCACTGGCGTGGCCATGGTCACAGCATAGTTTATGTGCTTCCGAACGGAGACTCACAACAACATAAAAAGAATTGCTAATATGTAAAAGGTAATTATCTTTATTGTATATATCAGCAATTCGGAGAGCGAATAGACCTTCAAGGTGAAATAGTTTCCGTGTACAACACTAACTACTGTGACTAATTATGACTACTTTTTCTTTTAAAATAGAACTGTTCTTTTAAAATATGTTCGCTAGTTTATTCCTCCTTTAAACAGAGGTTGTTTTATATCACAAAAATTAAGCTCTAAAATCCAGTTTGTGATGCATTATTGGAAGAACATTGTGTGATGCATTAATTAAAATAAAACCACTTCCCACACAATGCCATGTGTCGAATATTAAATACACATCATGTGAAACATGCAAGGTAATAATGTTTATAAAGCTGCAAGTTTGTTGTTTAGGAATGCAGTATGCATTTTTGTATTTCATATGAAGGGTACACAGAAAGAACGATCACAGTCCAAAAACCAATTTTTTTCAGGAGAGCGTTTTAAAAGTTTAAAACGTTATACTGTCTTAACTATTAATTTGTATTTTATTTATGTATATGTATCACGTAGGACTACTATCTGTTAGTAAAAATAAACAAAATTACGAAATTTTACTCGATAGTATACCCCTAAAAAAAATGATAACTAGTCACATCATGGACTCTGATCCTTATTACTCTGAATTAAATATATTTGAGTGTAGAAGAAAAACTAAAACCAGTTATATACATACATTTAGTAAAATTATGCAAAACAGCCCCAGCCGGAGACCAGATATCTAGTCATATCCCGTCAGCTTGGAAGCGAGCCAACCACCGTTTGCTTTACTTCCGCCCTCCTACCCTCAAACCACAGATATGATTAGATATCTGGTCTCCCTAGCCTAGATTCGAACTCGGCATCTTGTGATCAGAAAGACGCCTCGTTATCCACTAGACTACGGCTTCATGAAAGAAAACTGACAAATTAACAAAACTTCAGTTACTTTACTATCGGTATAAATATTCCGTGTAAAGTAAAAGATAGTTTATCAGCACCATCTAGGAGCGGTTATAACAAAAATGTACCTTCATCAGCGCCATCTAGGCGTGGTTATGGGAAGTTTGCTTGGCTGTTCTTAAGTTTGAATCTGTATGAATTGTATGTGTGAGATGTTTATGATGCAGTCCCCTTAAATGCGATTTCCTGAAATTTGTTTTTGTCAAACTTGGTGCACAGTTTTCTCAGGAACTACTAGAGATAAGCTAGTGAAATTTTTACCATATATTTCTTACCTATTAATCCACACTTTAATACAGGGAAATCTTAAAATAATAATTTTTTTTTAAAATAAAAAAAGGTTTATTTGACAATTTTGGGTAAATAAAGTAAAAAACAAAACAAAAATATTGCTAGGCAACAGAAATTTTTTTAACAAATCCTTGTGTTAAAGTCTAGTTTATAAGACTAACAATAAAGGTGCAAAAATTCAACTACCTAAGTCTAACAGTTTCTGAGAAAAGTGTGCACAAAAATGACCAATTTAACACACGTAATATAGGGCCAATGTGGACTCTGACCGATACTTCTCTGTTCGCTGGTGACCCTGATCGTTAATTCTTTGTGTACTAATATTTCACACGTGAATTACAAGAACCCTGTTCGAGTATTCATTGAAACATTTGCACATGGTTATAGATCTATGCCATAGCTTTCAAATGCCATCATAATATAAAAATTGATTTTTTGGACCGTGATCGTTCTTTCTGTGTACCCTTCATATAGGAACATAGGTAAAACCATTTAAAATTAAATATTATACTATTTTTACTGAGTTTTGAACTAGATATTTTATGATAAGTTAGCATTATCATTAACAATCTGGTTTTACAAAATTTAGCCTCCTTGGTTTGTTTTACCGAAGAAATCAGTTACACACAATACACAAATAAAACAGCATATTACATTTGCAGTTCAATAATTCAACACTGTTTAGGTTAGACCTGAAATATGTTGAAATAATCATTAAATCGACGAAACAATCAATTTCAATATTAGGTCAAAAAGTCTAACAAGGTTGGCTGTTTCAGATGAATTGATAAAAGAGTTACTACAGCAAAATTACTTTCTAAAATTAAGTATCAATAAGTTTGTAACCTAAAAAAAACCAGAAAAGTGCCATTGTAAATATAACAAAATAAAAATTACATTTCATAATATTTTGTTAAAAAGTAAAAAATGTTTTTTTTTATTTAAATCAAATCGAACGATATTCAGAAAAGTTAATCTCTAGAAACATTATCAATGGGGTTGTAAACTAAAAAAAAATTTTAACACACACATAAGCTCAATTTAAAATTTATTATAATAATAGTTTTATGACAATGATGACAACGTTTTCGTTCTTAAAACAAACCTCATGCAAAACGGCCTAGTAGATCTTCAGAAATAGGTGCCAATAAGATTGTACTTAAAAACAAAAAAAGCTAAATTTCCCTTATAAATATACGGATGAAATAAAAATGACATTTCATAATTTTTCGATGATAATGAACACATTTTTCATTTATAAAACCACACTAAAATTGGTCTGGGTTATGTCCAGAAATAGGCCTAGGTATAAATAGGGTTGCAACCTAAAATCAATAAACCTCCAATAAGTGACTTTATAAATATAACGATAAAATGAAAATGAAATTTCATAATTTTTTGATATTAGTGACATCATTTTAAACAAACCTGGCAGACCTTCAGAAACAGGTATCATTAGAGTCAGCGATCGTATAAGGCTGCTGAATTCATATATAACTAAGAGGTATGTATAAAATGTATTTAAGCAAAGTCGAGCGTCATATTTTTTACTTAAATGCTGTAATAAAAGTTTACGAATTACGAACCATCCCAAGCTGGATATCTAGTCAATATGCCACCAGCTTCGAACCTCCCCTTTTTTGCTTTATTAGAGTCGAGCCAATTATTACAGTATATACACAAGTGATAATTGTATATCGCCTATCTTGACTCATTTCCGGGCGCCATATTGTATACTGCAACAGGTCAATATTTTAACGTGGAATTTTCTTACTTTTTATTTATTCTACTTTATTCTATTATTTTTCCGAAAGTAAGTATTTGTCTTTATACATAAAATTTTCTTCAAAAACTAATACAGATACTTGTATGAAATTTCAGGTACCGTTTATAATAACAAATCACAATAGTCTTCTAACCGACAGACGGTAAAAACCATTGTCTTAATAAGCTAGCAAACATTAATTATTGTAACCTTCATTGTAATAATAAAGCTTTATTATTATTATTGTTATTATAACAAATCACAAAATTAGAGACAGAGAAATCTTTATTCAACTGATAAAATCATGTTTAAATATTTATAAAAGTAAAAATATTTAATTCCGAATACTTTTTATACAAAAACGTTCTTATTTTCTTCCTAATTAATTTTGTTTGTTAAACTCCATGCAATGGAAAGAGATTTAAAAAATACCATCCAACCATATACCCTTAAAGTCTTACAAATTTTGAGAAGAATTTAATTATTCTTTTAAATTCCTATAGTTGAATGTAGTCACTAAATAATACAATAATAAAGAACTAGTTAACAAACCGTAAAAAAATACATACACGTTTGTCAGTCCTCCAGATTACACACTAACGCAATAGGCATAATTCTGAAGCAAAAGCTGCAGTGAGGTTAACGTATATGATATAGATTTGTTTACTATTATGTATAAACGACTAGTGAACACGCTCTTTTAAAGGTATTATAGATTACGAATTTACTTCTTAACTTTTGTTCTGGAATTTAATGCTAAAACCATCGAATGCAAACTATTGTTCATCCAGTATTAATGCTTAAGTTGTTTTAGTATAAAGAAGAACATTATTTAGACCCTATTCGATACGTATCTATCATATTTTAAGTACATAAAATTACACTTAATAATTATTTATTATTGGGTTACTGTTCCAGAGTTTACGGTATATGAAAGTCATTTTATATAATATTTAGTATTATTTAGTATTTTACAATAATATTTTGATAAGTATTTTGATACAAAAAGCAAAGAACATTCACACAAAAATTCTTATACATGTTTAAGAATCCCGCTTTGATGTTAAGATTACTTTGATGTTGCTTACTGAATATTTATTATAACGTGTTCAGTATTTAACCTATATCGGGTAAAGGTTTAAAAACAACTCTTTGTGTTACGTATACCGAGCTGTGTTTAAACTACTAAGAGAAAATATCTGAAACATGTTTAAGTTGGTTTTTTAAGATATTGAAAATAAATCTCAATCATTAGTCTTTAAAAAATATATTGCCATTTTTTAAACTTAAGTTGTAAGGATTAATTCAAAACTATCACTATGTTAATTTCACATAAATAATATAATAATATAAATAGTAAAATCTTGTAAAACAATAAAATTTACTTTATAAATCATTGTTTGCCGGTGTTTTACTCAATAACGACAATGAATTCAATTTCTGGTGATTTTAAAGTTCCTTGCTTGAACAATTTGTTTATTTGAACAATACGTTCACAAAATTAGAAAAAGGTGCATTTGATGTATTACTTATTACTATACTTCAAAGCATTGTATACAAATATAAGCTTTCTAAATAATAACTTGCTGTAATGTGAAACTTTCGGAAAATATTATAAAATAAGAAATATTTACTTATAAGTAAACTGTATTTCTGTATCTTGTATTGTAAACTATAACTAATTAAAGTAAAATCAAACTTAACTACTTTGTATTTTTCAGTTACACTGCCTATTCAGGCAAATTTTAAATAACTTCTACCTTGCATGTAGTACTTTAATCTGAAAAGATACTTGGACAACTCCAACATCTAAAGAATAAATAAATGTTCTGAACCAATATCTGAGGAGAAGAGTTGGCGCCTTCAAGTCTTATACAAAACCTTAGATTGTTGTTTAGAAAAGCGGAAGTTTTGAGAGCACGTAAACATACTTTGATAACTTAACAAACCTAGTTAAAATATAAACTTTTATGTAAGAAAATTTACCAGAACAATGGGATTGATTATAACACAAAATTAAGACATAAATAAAGAAACAATGTATGTCAACATATTTATGTTCTTGTAATGTCAGAAAACAATTTCTTTTTCAATTAATTTACAGCATATAGTTTCTGTTACCAACTTTGCCAAGCAAAATAATGAATATTAACTTTTAATTGTTTGATTTTCTTACTATAAAAAAAAAAATAATAATTCCGTGTAAATTAAGTTTTTGATGTTGTAGTTAATCACCTAAGAATAATACTTCTTGCTCAGTCATTCTTTTACCCCCAGACTTAAGAAAAGAAAATATTTTTGTAATTGTGTAATTTTTTAATTGTTTTCTTGGTTGATATTTAAAAATTGTTAATACTGATGCTTATTTACTTGCTAGAGAGTGTCCATATAAATAAGTTTAAAAACATTATTGTATAATATCTCAAAACATAGCTCTACTATAATAAAACTAGAAGTAACCTATAACCCTACTATAGTAACCTAGAAGAAGTTTCTCTAAAAGGCCACAACGAATAATATAAATCATGTAACATTAGGGTTGGCAGATAATTCTGATGAACTTACTCCTACTATCTACTATGTCTAGTAATACAACAGAAGCGTCTGGCGATAACACAAATGTATAACCTTGACATTTTCGTGCCCTTGGATGTTTTTGATGTTTTCATGAAGAGTAAAATATGGCTAATAACGAAACCTTGTTGTTCCCAGAGAGGCAATTATCCAATGTAAATATTCTCAGTAACAGGTTAATATTTTATTTTTTACAACATTTTAATACCATAACTATTTATAATATAATACGATAGGTTACTTTAGTATAAGATTTAAGTTCTACTAAATTAAAGAGTGTTTAGTTTCAGTTCATTTTTTATTAAATATGCTTAAACAATTAAATTCTACTTTTATACAATACTATTAAAGGTTCTATAGATAACTTTTAAACGTTTATAAGAATCTTTAAAATACATAAAAGGGGAACAGTATTGAAGGATAAGAACATGTTTATAGTGAGATATAGACCACCCACGATTTAGAGGAACTGTTAAACCAGAGAAATATTAAAATAATTATGAATAAAATAAAGAACAAGTAAATCCGATTAAATATACCTTCGCCAAATACAATACATAAATTTACAATATACCTTCGCTTATTTAAATGGATTAAAATTTTATGTTACTAGGTTATTCGCTAAACTGAAATAATAATAAACTTACTGCAGTAAAATAAATACAAATTAGAATTATCACCTAAAGTTTGACCCTCAAATAGAAAAAATAGTCACAGATAAACCATTTAACAAGACTTGATGAAAAAACCTAGATGGTCCTATAGAAAATAATACAATATTATTGATGAGCAATGATCACTTAGCGATGCTCACCTGTGAAAGTTATCTGTGTACCACATAGGCTCTGAAAACGTAGCCTTGGATAAATGTTAGAATTTCAACAGGAACTTAAAGAGTTCAGACCAAGAACGATATATCATTGCAGTAAAGAAAAAACATAAAGCCAGGAAGAAAGTTATAGTTACGTAAAAATGGCATGGTAACAGGGAAAACTAGGATTCCGTAGATAAACATATATATAATATAGTGATAATCAAGATCTAGTGAAATGGCTGAGAAGAGGTAATGGAAGATAAGATTGGGTGCTTCATACACTACCTCCTCAGGTTTAAAAAGCAGACCAGTTCGTGTAACGACCGTGGCATTGAGAGGAATGAAGAATTGTGTTCTAATGTCAAACGCAACAGCACTGAAGAGCAAACATACAAGTTTGTTTACATAATATACCAGTAATACAAACTAATCAAACAGAGATTCTGCCTGAACAAGGTTTTCGCTACAATTATAGCTGTGTGTTTGCATAGGCTAACTGTGAGTACCAGTTCTATTGAAATAAAACACCTGTGTTTTTTTTATAGTTGCTAGTGATTGTACACGTTTAACATTTTTCACCATAAAAAATAATCTCTAAATCCCGTTTGTGGTGTGCTAATGTCAGAACACTGCTTGTAGAATTAATTAAAGTAAAACCACTTCCCACACAATGCCATGTGTCGAATATTAAAACATAGATAAAGTGAAAAATATCCGACAATAATTATTGGCATTAAACTGTATGCATGGTTAGGAATGCAATATACATGTTTGCATTTGGGTAAATTATGGTTTCATTGATAGATATTCAAATGGTGATAGTCAATTATTGTACTTGGCTTTTTTGTCCTATTGCGTTGACTTTTGTAAATTAGGCGGAATTCCTTTGGTTACACTAAAATGTTATAATTTTAAAATTGACTAAATTGAGTAAAGTTTTAGAATTTTCTAACTTTTGCTGTATTTTATTTTAAATGATAAACACATTCAATGAAACATTAAGAATTAAACTTAGATAGTGGATTTAATTTAACGAAATGGATAAAAGAATATGCAGTTGTTAATAATATGAAATTACAAGTATGCTCACTTTGATGATTGAGATTGTATACATGTTAGTTTTATAACACTTTCCTCATTTCTGGGTTGATTTCTCCCGAACAGACACACAAGTTCAGTTCTGGAATGAAATTATTACTGTACTAGCTGTGCGAATATTTCGCAAGTTAAGAGTACTTACCTGATTTAATTCGTTGATTTAGTTAAGTTAATATGTTTATTTATTTACATTGGTTTTATAATTTATTGGTTATGTTTATTTATTTACATAACAGTTTATAACACTTGCATATGTAATGTAAACAATAAAACTAACAGCTGCCATGTTAGTTAAACAGATTGTAAACAGCCTTTCATTAGGAACCATATTAAGTATAATATAAAAGTTGTTTCAATCAATTTGTGTAACGAAAACATGACTTTAATCTGTTTGTCTATTTTTCGTCAATAGTGGGGAACATAAGCTTTTAAAATGATGCTTGAAAAATTTATTTTGATGAAGAATTAAGGGAGATATCGTTTAGCGAAAAAAAACTTTGAGAAATAATCTATAAGGATTGTACAAATGAGTGTGTCATATTGATGTTTTATTGCTTAATTTGAAACTTTGAAAGCCTGTAATTCGTATCCCGTGTAATTCAACATCCTGTAATTCGTATCCCGTGTAATTCAACATAGGCCTAATGATTGTTACACATAATTAATAAAACAACTGATTTGAATCAAAAGTTTAATACAATTTTAGGTTAGGCCTTTAAAACCTATGAAATATAATAATTAAAACATCTAATATTACAATTTACCATTATATTATTGTTACACATTATAAATAAAACAGCTTATTTTACCAAAGGTTTAACACAATTTTAGGTTAGGCCTATTATTATAAAATCAACACACTTTTTTTGAAAGAGTTTGGAATAATCACCATAGTAACCAGAATTACACATTAATAAATACGAATCAGCTGTTTCATCTGTTATATGGCTGCTTATGGGAGGGATGAATTTTCGCATTTTCTACCCTTTAAATTCAAAATATTGCAAAATCCTTTCTTAGTACGCCTCTACATTATTGGACGGATGTACCTTCCAAATTTCAAGTCTCTAGCTTTAATAGAATCGGCTCTGCGTTGATCATCAGTCAGGACATTGCATTTTATATAAGACATCTACTAGGCAGCTAACCTAAAACTTATTCATTAAAACCAGTTAAAAAAAATAAATAAATAAAACAAAACACACAATAAAGATCTGTTCTAATATTACAACCACAGTATTTTGACACGTATTCGGATTGATATAAGACAGTCACATAAGGCTTATAAATGTATTATTTGAAAACTCCACTTTGTATTGAGACCAATTTCAGCGTGCTCACTGAATACATAACATACTCCGTGTTTAACCTAAAGTTTGTAAAGAGCACGTGTTGGAACTAAAACCTTTGTGTTACGTGCTGAGACCAGAAGCTGTGTATAAACTGGATCATGCTGCAGAGTGAGAATCTAGAGACGAAGTTTAAGGCGTTACTACTAGACTTTTTTTTTAACGTGTCCTTATATTACACAAACAAATCGTAACGTAAACAAATGTTATACATAAATAAAATTGGTTTGTTTATTTAGTGATATCGAAAAATTAACCGATTTGAGAAACAAATTGTATTAAAGTGGAATGTCTGTTTTCTACAGATTCAGTTAATATTTTAATTAATTTATTATGCTTAGTTATGAAAAGAGAATAAAAAGTGGTGGAATGAGAAAATATTGGAACATTGGACGATTAAGATGTATGAAGATATTTCGGTACATTTTATATAAAATTATGTTTAAAAATATGATACTATCATTTATTTATATATTACTAGTGGATCCGGCAATGCTTGATTTAATTTTAAGGGTAGTTATATAATTTCATCCATTTGACTTAAGTAATTTAAATGCTAATGTTTTTTAATCTATTCAAAGTAATTTTAATTTTATAGTTTGTTGGAATTTAGTGTAATTTATTTTTATTGAATACGGTACCTACTTTATTTAAATATATAGTTTGTAGTGATCATATTCTCTAAAAGCTCTAAAACATCCTGGTACTGATATGAGTAAATAATGAAATGTTTCTAAAATTTGTTGAGTAGTTTTTGAAAATATAGAAAGAGTAAGTTAATTACTATTTAATTTTAAAGATAGTTATTCCATTTCATCCCTTTAACTTAATTAAGTAATCGAATTGTAAATAGTTTTTCATTTTTTTGTAAATAACATTACATAATTTTACCTTTATTACAGCTTGTAGGTAAATAGTTTAATTTTTTATTGGATAGGGGTAGTAAACCCTATTTCATCCCCTTAGAGTGTTGACATTGTAACGTCTTAAAACTCCTGGCAATGATATGGATAAAGTGTGAAATTTTTAGTGAAATTATTCAGTCGAATAGTTTTTGAGTCAAATAGGACAAAGAAACAAAGAAGCAATGAAACAGAGGCAAATAAGCAAAGAAATATTAATTTTGATGTATGTAGATATATTTCAAAAAAACAAAAGGCGTAACACATCTTGATTAAGGTTATAAGGATATTTAAATGAAACAATAATTAATTTTATATAAATAACTTGAGAAGTTAAAAATCTGTTGGAACTAGTGGAAACATATTTGTTAAAATAAATAATAGTAGAACACTATTAATCATAAAATATCAGATAACGTCGTAAAGTTCTAGCTTCTAGGTCGTGTGAGAGCCCAGATCGTAGCAGATAGTATAAATACCATGGATGATTATAAAATTATTTTTTAATTATTGACGTTTGGGGAGTTTAAATCAAATATTTTTCAATGAAAAACTAAAGCTGACACATATGTAATCCAAACAGAAGGCAGACAAAGAGTAATAGCCTATTTCAAACGCCTAAAATATACCTAAAATAAAAAAAATAAGGAGGAACGTAGAACTAGAATACTTGAGCTGAAATACCAAGAAAACTAAAATCAAACAGAAAGAGAGAAAATATTTTCAGCATTCACAGACACACATGCAAACAAGGCTACCTTTTTAGAAAAATAACTTGACTGCTACCCTGAACCAGGCGAAAGTTAAAATAACCCATCTATTAGAGACATATCCTGTACAATTTCAGCAATTTTTGTGTGGCTCTCTTCGATTTATCTACATAACATAAACGTGTGTTCTTTTTGTGTTCATTTTAACTAATATTTTAATGCATTTTTCTCTTGGCAACGTACATTCACATTTTATACTGTGAATTTAGTTTTTAGTATCATGAATGGTCATTTATGGGTATAGGTAATAAAATGACGTATGAATTTTATATTTTCAAACTACAAGCATGACTTTTTCCGACAACCCTAGCACATAGATGGTTATAACAACAGCACCATAACCCAACAA
>JAGFPH010000890.1:31423-58177 GCA_018207615.1 Philaenus spumarius | reverse complement strand
CTAGGTAACAATAATAATGTTTCTTTTTTAGTAAACTTACAAAAGATAAAGTTTAAGTCAGTTTGCATATGTCAAGACCAAGCATCGGAGGTGCAGTTAATTACTTCGTTGTTGGAAAACTAAGTTAGAATATCGATAGATGATAGAAAATTAATTATACGTGATACTGAAGAATAATACTAAGCTAATTATTGTCTGATAGTTTCTAGTAAATGTATTCTCTGCAATTTTGATGTTTTTTTTTTCAAAACATACACGAAAATTCAAATAATATAATTTCTTACAAAATGTTCTGTGTTTTTTCAAAACCAATCAAAGATAAATTCAAATTACAAAATTGTATAACATGTTTAATTGAACATTTATAACAGTGGAACATATGATTTCATATTTCAGAAACTTCAACTATACCAAGCATGGATTAAATTACAATATACATGTTAGAAATTTAAATAATATGAACATGTAAAACATAGAAAAATATGTTCATGAAACATCTATAATCATTATAATTTAATAACTAAAAGGAATATTCACCAAAGAACATCCGTTGGGTGAATACTCAATTTGATAAACACCAAATAATATAAAAATAACATGTATGTTGGATTAAACATTTAAGTACCGCCATTCAGAGTTCTCTCATACTTCAGAAAATAGTTTTATATGGGCCAAAACATTTTGGTCTCATTTAGGAGCAAGTTTTACACTAGTATTAGTCTGTTTTTTAAGCTTTAATGTGGTCCCTGGGGTCGTATCATAGAATGCCTAACACTTCCAGGTGTACCTACCCTTGGCAGTTTGCTTAACGTCACTGAAGAGTCTGTGTTTATAGGGTTCAGAAACGACCTTACATAGATTGTTTAGTTTTGCCAACTCGTGTACTTTATTTATAAAGATATATTTAAGCGTTAAAATTATTCTTAAAACTTTAGGAATTAGTTAGCTATCAATGATCAAATATCTAAATAGCATTTGGATACCTGAATAACATTTTTGACATTTAGATAAACTTATTTTAATTAAAATTACATTTTCTTTGTACAACGTGACTAACTAAACATTTATGGAATTAAAATGTATAAATACATTTTCTATATTAAAAACGTAACTTAAATGTGATGTATATTAATCTTACAAAAAACTAATTAATAATAAATGAATTACATACATATGTATATAAACAGGTACGTTTAAAAATCATTGATGCTAATAGAGTAAAAATGCAAACAAATGTATTTCTCATATTTTTGTGTTAGGTACAACAATGTCGATTGTATACATAACAAAAGCATGTTTATTTATTAAATTTGATGTTAATTACAATTGTTTCATTTAAGTATTTGATCATTTAAAATTATTTGTATTGTATAGTTTAAATAAATTATATAAAGTGGGTTCATAATATACTAAATATTGTACTCGTTTGATGTAAAATTTAAAAAATGGTGCGTGAAACTTCTTTATAAAATTATACCCCGCACGGTATTTTCAAAATTTTGACCCCAAAATCATGACCCCGACTCGCTACGACTCTTTAACTGTCAAAATCGGGATTCCCATACCCAAAAACTTATCAAATAATACCTTACACGTTATTTTCAAAATGCCCAACTTAAAGCCCCAAAGCGCTACGATCCATTCCATTTCAATCAAAATCGCGTTTTCCGTACCCACATACGTTTCGTAGAATCTACACTAAATTGTAAATTTCTCATTTTGGTGGACTACTAAACACAGACAGAAACTCACAGATACTTTACACCAATACATGACCACCTTATATATGTTTACCGTATAACGTGAACACGTAACTCGTAACGAAATTTTGTCCCTATCCTGCCTAAATGCCGATGGTTATTTCGGTGCATAATTCTTACGAAAACCTTTATTTATGTACCTATCAATTTCAAAATGTATATACACCATAAATATATATATATATTGATCGTAAAAAAATTTCATCAATATCAGATAATAAATTTTAAAGTTATAAACATTTTTAAACGATTTACGGAAAATTTGGTAAAACTTCGATTTGAAGATTTGCCGTATATCTATATAAATCAAACAATATTTTATGGATCTTATTCAAATTTTTATATCTTTCTAATACATTCATGTAGAACATTCTCTGAAAATTTGAACAAAATCGATTGGTAACTTTTGATTTACATAAGAAATTTATAAAAATATATATAAATTCAATATGTTATATATTACAAAAAGACTTATATTTCGAAAACTAATTATCGGAATTTATTTTACACCACGAATTCAGATTCCTCATCGAATTTACTACAAATTATCAATTTTTTATTTTAATATATGAATAATTATAGTTTTTTCAATGAAAAAACACATATATTAACCTAACATTAGATTTTATTCATATATATTTTTTCGAAAATCTTTATTTATATATTGATTTGATTGAAATTTTCAGAGAATGTTCTACATGACTGTATTAGAAACATATAAAAATTTTAATAAGATCCATAAACTATTGTTTGATTTATAGAGATTTACGGTAAATCTTCAAATCGAAAATTTAATTTTGTTTATACAAATTTACCAAAAGTCGAAAAATAATTTTGGGTACGATCCATTTTCTAGGATTGTCGACAATTTAATTGTGAATCAGAATTTGTTTAGATATTCAAAATCGATCAAACGGTTCTCGAGATATAACCGATATACTGAAACTCTGTACTTGTTTTGAATCAAATTATCGTAAAATGACGAAATTGACGACTGTTTTTTTAGCAATCTCGATATTTAAATCGTCGATATCTCGAGAACGGATAGAGATATTTTAGATTTCTAAAAAATATTCTGTTTATCATTCTTGTTATTATAACATATATTAATGACATTGTTTTTATAACATTAATAAAAATGTTATAGCGTTATAAGCAAAATAGAATTTCAATTTTCAGGGGGTGTTTTTCGCAACTTTTTAGAGGGGTTTGACTTTGAAAATTCATAATTAATTAAATAACTAATAACAACGTAATGTTAAAAATTTCAGAAACTTCCTAATCCGTTGTGTTTTATATATGGTGAAAATTTCATCTTAATCGAAGAGATCATGTTTTTTGAGAAATTCTTAAGGTAAATATGTATGGAAAACTTTCAAAAAACTTGATCTCTTCGATCACTTCAAACAGATTATTTGTTAAATTTACTAGATAAACAAAATTATAAGGTTGCAAAAGAGACTGTAAACATCTGAGAAACATGCACAAAGCCTTTTTGGACAAGTATGCATTCAAACAATCGTATAATCTATACTTTTATAAAAGCCAAATACCATTGACTCATTTACTCATCACAGTTTCTCCAAAACCACGAGGCCTACAAACATGAAATTTGGCGCTAATATTCTTTATAGGCTCTAGACGCGCTCTAAGAAAGGGTTTATGAAAATTCGAAATTTTAGAGGGGGTTTTTAGGGGTCAAAGTTACTAAATCACGATTTCTCAAAACCTACCGAACGGATTGGAATGAAATTTGGTATGCAGCTTCCTCTAGGGCCATAGATGTTCGCTAAGAAAGGGTTTTAAAAAATTCGAAATTTTAGGTTGGTTTGGGGGGGTCAAGGTTACAAAATCACGGTTTGTCTAAAACCATCGAACTGATTGGAATGAAATTTGGTATGTAGCTTCCTCTGGGGCCCTAGATGCTCGCTAAGAAAGATTTTTAAAAAAATCTAAATTTTAGGGGGTTTGGGGGGTCAAAGTTACTACAAAAAAACACAGAACGGATTGGAATGAAATTTATTATGTAGCTTCATCTAGGGCCCTAGGTGCTCGCTAAGAAAGAGTTGTTTTAAAAAAAAAATCGAAATTTTAGGGGGGTTTGGGGGGTCAAAGTTACTAAAAAGAAACACAGAACGGATTGGAATGAAATTTATTGTGTAGCTTCCTCTAGGGCCCTAGGTGCTCGCTAAGAAAGAGTATTTTAAAAAAAAATCCAAATTTTAGGGGAGGTTTGGGGGGGCCAAAGTTACTAAAAATCCCCATAAGAAATACATAGTGTAATATTTATTGATATAATATATTTTTTGTTAATATACATTTATCTTTGATCTGTCTATCCGTGCAAAGCCGGGTCGGGCTAGCTAGTAAAGAATATCAGCAAAGCACATTTCAATAATTGATTTACAGAGTGAAGAAAAGCTTTACAGAATATTTAGAAAATGGTTCAATACGTCAAAGCAAACATAAATTATGACCTATCTCGTTTCGTTATCTGTTTTTACTCAGTTTTAATACTTTAAGACAAAAAAAGCAGTAAAATGAGCACAACTATGTTTGCTTGATATTGTAGAAGGAAGGTCAAATGAGATATGAAGAGATATGAGGCCAAAATTAAACTGTTTACCATTTTATAAGGTTTACTGAAAAAATGTAATGTCTTTTTATTTATCACCTTTTGCTTACCCAAATTATAGATTTTCTTGAAACACTTGGGCATGTTTATTATT
Organism: Philaenus spumarius; assembly: GCA_018207615.1. Lineage (NCBI taxonomy): Eukaryota > Metazoa > Arthropoda > Insecta > Hemiptera > Aphrophoridae > Philaenus > Philaenus spumarius. Next base: position 53,688 of record JAGFPH010000890.1, on the reverse strand, counting down.
TTTAAAACGGTCAATATCTACATTCGTTATAGCTTCCTCGTCCAAAATAATAACATATACTTTATTTGATTTATGTAATTTGTTAAGAAATTGATGTAATAGTACAATCGTATAGTAGTTATGAATAAAAATTTAAAGTATGAACCTCAAAAGAGTACATTTTTTCATTTGAATACATACACAAGGTAAAGTACATACTGTTATTATTATTATTACTTCTTTGAAACTAGTATAAAATATTTATTTTGCTAAACAGTTATGTCTGGTAAACCTGATTCACTTAATAGTAAGTAGTTTTAGAACGTGGTCGTAAGTTGTAATTGAACTATTTATACACAATTTCAGTCAAAATAATTTACTGAAAGAATAAACACATTTGGATAAAATCTTAACACTCCTTTACTTCCCAAATATAGAGACAGCTAATGTGGTATCAAAATTTGTCGACTCGGAAACATAGAGTGGGTACATTGTGGGATCACTTCGACAAGAGTCCAAAGTTATCCGGAAAATAAGTTTTATTTTGTTAAAACTACCTACGTTCATTGTCGAATTCCGATATTTTCGTTCGGTTCAACTATCAGTAGAGATTGTTCCATCCAGCAGATTAAGGCCAAATCTGATTGGACGAACAACGGAACTAGGAACTAAGGTACTTACAGGCAGACAAGCAAATTAGATCCGGCCGCCGTGAATAAACCCTGGCACACAAGAACTAAATTTTTCTCAACATTACTAGTCTGAGGACGCGGACTGTTGGAGCGTGTCCAAATTGTCGAGACTTAACTTTGTTAGCTAAACATTAACGTTGTAGACCTAGTTCTTTAAGTTTTCATTTCATACCTTATTTTTTTTAAACAATTTTTGTTAATGCGTGAAGATACTATACTCTATATTGTTAGTGGGAAAGAGTTTGAATACAAGTCCTATACTATACAATAAAGTCTGGCTCAATATCCCAGCACAGTAACAATATTAACCTTATAAAACGTATTAGTTTTAGTGCAGGATAAACTTAAAGGTAATTTAAGTCACATTTTAGAGTCAATGTACAGAGGGCCCATACAATCTGGATGCAGAGGGATAAAGTATACCGGACATGTAATTTGTCAGATGTTGTATTTGCTTTCACATTATGTTTTGTTTCTAAAAAATATTATCGTTTTAGTTTATATTTTTCTTTATAAATAAAAACGTTAAAATTGTTGTACGCATTTAATAAAACTCTTTCTGTTTCTTTAAACATGCAAATATTATTTACAATGAACGTGTGGAATTGTTATTTCTTATAATCATATAATTCATTACATTTACTCTGATTTCGGAGAGTCGTAACTGTTTGAAATGGACTAAGAAAATATTACGACATTGAGGAGAGTATGGTTAACTAAAATAAAAACTGCCCTTCAATTAGTGAAGCTTATTTTTTTAGTCTAATACATATAAATACAAAATAACATTTACAAAACACAAATACAAACAATAAATGAAAAGCTATATTTTAATAAACGAAATAATACAAAGTATTAAAGTTTCTTACATTTTAAAAACTGATTTAATTGCGATGAAAGATATAACCCATGCAAGTTACAATGTATGAGTGTAGTGTCTTGTTAAAGACAGTATAACAAGACCAGTTCATTAATTACACCAAATTAATTTCAGTAGCTGACACTATTACTTCTTTATTAACACACGACGAGTTTACATAGCACTTTTCTGTAGCGTCATTGCCAATAAATCGGACGCACGTACAATTACTTCAAAGATCTTATAATCAAGAAGAAAAAATAAAGACTTTTCAACGCTCCTCATATTTTCTAAGATCCATTTATTAAAAGAGTTCTTACTGGCTTTTAATAAATCGAACACTGTGAAGTTGTTCAGTTTCTAGCACTTTGTGCTCGAACACTTGTTTCTCAACTGCTATTTTCTGTTTAATTTTGCATTTACCTTTCACACAATGGCCATGTATTTTATAGTTTATTAATTGTTTTATAATAGATATAAACAACTCAGAACTCAGTCTCCAGCCCCAGCTGACAGTGAAAAGTTTCGCTCTGCGAGTTTGCCCCTCGACTTTGCGGCCTCAGATAATGCACTGCTTCGCTGCGCTCACAACGATCAAACTGCATCGCTTTGCATCCTAGCCGTTGATCTCGGATCAGAAGCTGTGCTCACGTCAAAATCCCCCACCTGAACTTGAACCTGGTACTTTTGTAGTATTTTGCGTTTTGCTCGATTTTAGTGGTACCAGATGGTCTATGGTGGTAATACAAAAGAAAACGTGCAAAATAACTTCCTATATTTATTTTTTCAGGTACAGAAAATCTCAAAAATATTTTATTCCTAATAAAAAACGAGCTACAGGTTGTTGGATTTTTTGGCTAACGAACTCGTTCGAGCGAAAACCAACGTGTGTACCTAATTTGGACAAAATCGGAAATAAAATACGGCAGTTAGAGTGCGAACACAAATACATATTTAACATTTTTAATTACACCCCAAAACTTGTTCTTGGGACCATATTGGTGCTCATTAACTACTTTCGACCTTAGTTCTATATCTATATACTCTAACTAAAAGCTCATCTATTTTATATTACGTGGACGGAGGAGTATGAAATTTGGCAAAGTTTAAGTTTAAAAGAAGAAGTGCAGAAAGCTGATATTTTTATATAATGCATCAGAAATACATAAAATTAAAATTGATCATACAAAATAATTTTAGGTTAGGCCTAGACTGATGAGCTCGTATATGTTTCTTAAATGTATTTACACTTATTACAATAGCAAAAAATTTAATAAAATGACAGATAAACAGCTGATTCAGAAGTCCAGCTTAATAACACAATAATATTGTAATTTTACCCTAGACTGAACTAACAGCTGTTTTTTTTTTATATTCATTATCATAGCAACAAATTTACAACCAATTTAATTTTTCGGTTAGGTTTACAAAATATTGTTAGACACACAAAACCAATGGAGGTTTTCATTTTATAAAGAAGTTTCCCTCGCTGTTTGTTTGTATAGACATTATTTTACAAATACATTATACAAATAAAATTGTGTAGCAGTAATCTGAATTGATTTACAATTACATAAAAGTACAAACATTATATTTTTTTAATTGTCGTTATTGCTGGCCCTATCTAAATTCGCTAAAAATGTGGAACGTGCAAAAAGTGTAATTAAGGCAGTTTTAAAAATATCAATTATGTAAGAGCCACCATTAAAATATTTTGATATTTCTTTCTGTACTGCAATAGTGTAAATGGATTGCATATTTAGATTTAATAGCTGTATGTATTGTTGTATAGCACAAACAACACTAAGGCTAACAACAGACGAGACACCGGTGTACGGTACACTAGTGTACGGGAAACTAAATGTACTATCAATTAAATGTGTGTCAACAGATGAGACACTGAGTAGTAGTGCGCTACCAGATTCTGTGGCTCTACGGTGTCTGTCTCTCCCCGCGAGAAGCTGGGACACCGGACAGTGTCCCGTACACCGGTGTCTCGTCTGTTGTTAGCCTAAAACTTATACACAGGGCGGGGGACGTATTACCTGAGGAATAAAATACCAAATACATAGCCTATAGAAATACATTCTGTTGATGTGTGGAATACCAATCGAGTAAATGGATTGAACGGTGTGGTATAAATCTGCCAGTAGAATAGGAGCTAGACATTCGCTTGCAAGTACTTACAATCTCACAAAGAATGGTTGTATTTATAATTTTTGTCATATGTTTACAACTTAAACTTTGCAGAAAACTCAAATGTATATTTCGTAGAAAACAAAAGTTTGTTTTAAGAGGAGTCGCCCTTAAAAAAATCCAATTCGAGATTTTTACAGATTTGGATAGCTTATTTTATCGCGTTCAGTTTGATATATATCATTATATACTTTCCTTTAAAATTCGAGTGCCAAAAATATACTTACACAACTATGCACATAGTTTATTGACCAACGAAAAACCCCAACACAATCTCTGCCCTAAGGATGAAACCACATGGTGCAAATACCATAAATCTATTCTAGATGGACCTTCCTATGATCACAAGGAGCATACACAATTATACATGTACCTTCTGTTTTTATGTTAGAAATTAAACCTATTTTCAGACACTTGACAAATCCTTTACTTTTAGCTAAGTGCACGCATGGCGGTACCCAAAATGTAAGCAACTCACTGAACAATATGATTTGGAGTAGGATCCACAAAAAAGTGTTTGTTAGGCTAGAGACTCTAAATTTATTAATTTATGATACAGTTTCTGGATACAACAAAGGAAATGTAGAAAAATGTTTAGTTTTTAAGGTCTTAGGCCTAAAACCAGGCAAAAACTGTGTGGCGGCCATGCAGTTCAGTGATGGTGTTCGAGTGATAAAAGCTTAAAAAGCCCTTGAATAAATTGCTAAAAAATGTAGGCAGTCCAACAGCTAAAAAAGAAAGGTTTTAGAGGAAGTACTTGAAGCAGATGAAGATGTGGACAATCCTTTATATGCTCCTTTACAATACTAAAATGTAAGTTGCAAGTAAAACATTTTTCAATTACGATTCACCGAAAGTTCCATTTTTGAACACTTAGGTACATTTTTCTCAGAAAGTATTGGAGATAATGAGCTGAAGTTTTGTAAACACAATTATATGTATATAATAAGCATTTAGATAAAAGGTTATTTTAAAAAAACATTGTCAGTTTTAAGGTTTTTTTCAAAAATTAACCATAAAATTTGAGGAAGCGTTTGTTTTTTTAGTATACAATTATTTAAAAGCAACCTAGAACATAAAATCTGGTGTAAATGTGTATGAAAAACCACTATATATGTGTACCAAATTTCAGCATTATATCTCTGCAGGTTATTTTTTAAAGTGTACCTAGGTTAACATTGTTGTTATATGGGAGGGCGACTCCCCAAAGTAATTAAAATCAACATCATATGTTTCATCCTGTTTGTAAGTAAATATTTACCAAAAAATATTGCATCCTGGTTATAGAATTGATAACTAACAATTAAATGTTTGTATACAAAAACCTTTTTGAATAATCATGATTAAAGTCCTGCTATGTTTCATGGCTATCAAATTGAACCAAACGCAGTTTGGGGGCTAACGTGTTATACTACGTTTGCTGATGTGCTACAAATTGTCAAGAACAAACAAAATTGGTCTGTTAGGTGGTCCAATACTACAGGATAATTTAAATTATTTATTTCAAGAATGTATAAAACGAAAGAATATAAGTTTTGATCAGAATACTCGATGCCTATAGTAAAACGAATTATTTATTTATTTTCAAATAAGAACTGAGTAATCTAAGTCAATTTATTTTTCACATGTGTAATGAGTTGTCGGTTGTAAAAAATAGAAACGAAGCATACAAAGTAATTTTCTTGAGTTCTGGATAAAGTTGCAATATGTAGAATTTATGGAAACATATTTGAATACAAAAATGATAGGCGAACACTGTTTTTCATATCAGTTAACGGTGAACAAATAATACGGTTTAAGGTCCGTTAAATAATTAAATTAAGAGCAAAAATATTATATAACTCTTTTACTATCTACAATGAATCAGTTAAACATTTACAATAACATAACATTAAACACACAAATACAAATTACTTTAAAACGTGTTGTTTGGTAGAACATAGTTGAAAGATTAGTTAAAAGAAACTTTGGTAGACCATTCAATTGGCAGAAAATTATAGTGGTACATTAAACTGGTTTATATAAAATTTTGTAAAAATTCAATTGGCAAAATAGTTTAGTGAAACATTAAAATTATTTATAAAAAAAGCACTAAACTAATACCAATTATTTAAACAACAAAATTGTTTATATAAAGATAGTAAACAATTAAACTTGCAGAATAGTATGGTAAAACAATAAACTCGTTTATATAAACAATACTAAATAATTCAATTGGCATAATAGGACAATAATAAAGCATAAAAAATTGGTAAACAAATAAATTGACCGAATTGTATTGGAAATCCTTAAACTGGTTTATATAAGTTAGTAAACGATTATTAAATTGGTAGAATAAGACATTGAAAATTTAAAATTGTTTATATAAAGATAGTAAACAATTCAATTGGCCGAACAGTATAATAAAACATAAAAAATAGTTTATATACAAGTTGATAAACAATTAAATTTGCATAATATTATAGTGAAACCTTAAACAGTTTTATATAAAAGTTATTAAAAGTTATATTGGCAGAATAGTATAGTGAAACATTACACTGGTTTATATAAAATTTAGATAAAATTTAAATTGGCAGAAGATTTTATTGAAACATAAAAACTAGTTTATATGAAAGTTGTTTTAAACAATTAAATGGCAGAATAGAACATTGAAACCTTTAAACTGGTTTACTATATAAAATTTAGTAAAAAATAAAATTGGTAGACTGGTATAGTGAAACATTAAACTAGTTTGTATAAAAGTTGGCAAGCAATTAAATTGGAAAAATAATATAATGAAACATTAAACCGATTTATTAAAAAGTTCGTAAACAGTTAATCTTTAAGAGGTAATTAATAAAAATTAAATTAAATTAAAGAAAATAGTTAATTAAATAGGCGTGAAAGAAAGTCACTGTAAATAATAGAAATTAGATACTAGGACATTTTTAACATAAAAAGAGATGAAAACATATTTAAGTGAACAGACAGAATGATGAATTTACTTAACTTTTGAAGATAAATAAATCAAGATAAATATAACAAACTCCTTTCCTTCAAAGTAGACTACAATGAATGGAACGTTTGCTTCTACAATATTCATGGTTTCATGTAAATAAAATAAATACATACAAGTGGAAATTTAATTAATTATTCTTAAATTATTTATTGATTTATGAAAAATCCTTTTCAAATATGATTATTCCGTTAAAAACTGGGAAAAGTAATAAACGTAACTTATCGTTTGATTTACAATAAACATTGTTCACGTTTATAAAACATCCCTTTAAACTATTTAATTTTAAAGTTCAAAATTCAAAAACAATTAATTAACATCGACACAACAATAATCACGAATAACTGATTGCTAAATACTATCTCTGCGTGTTTTGTGTATTTTATTTGCAAATTAAAATATAAATAATTCAGTAAAATTGTAACAACTTTGTTGGGTTTTGTTTTTCACAATTTGTTAACGTAATAATCACATCAGCTGCGAGTAAAGTAATTTTAATTGCAGCAGAAATGTATGTTTAAACACACACGCGGAGGTAAAGTAGCAAACATCTAATGAAATAACCAAACAACAAATTATAATTTGATAAGTTAACTTTTCTCAAGTTTGTAATTAATATTTGGTTCAAATTAAATTAGGTAGGCTGAAATATTAGTAATTTTTTTAATTGATTTATATTTTATAAATGTAATAAAAAGGGAAAACTAAAGTTGTTTTATACAACAAGTTAGTTAAATAATATACGCCAAGAAAAGACAGAAGTGTTTTTAATAAAAAAATTAAGTTTACTTCTAAGACTTAAAAAGAGCTTTTGTAATGTCATCATTCCTTATTTGTTTGTTAAGAGTGCAGTATCAATCACAGCCGGATACAGTCGTATAATAAAAAAGGTATGTTTCTTAAACGTAATTAAGTGTGTGTAAATGTGTCAGTGTACATAAATGTTTGTAAAATCCATAACGTGTTTTAGATGTGTCATAACAGTGTGACGAGGTATATATATGTACAGGATGTTTGAAAAGTCTGGGAACAGCTTAATATATCAAAATGTACGAGTCTTATGAGATAGAAATAAAATAAGTTATTCACAACCATAAAAGAACCACTTTTTGGTGAGTTTGAAATGTTTGTCCGCCATCTTGGATCCCATCTTGGATTGAACTTATTTTTTTTAAATGGGAAGGTGGTCATGTGATACACCATTTCGATGTAGAATTTCAAGAGAAAACCAACGGTGAAATTTGCACAACCATATCTTTAACCGATTAAAAATTTCGGCCAAAAACAACGAAATACTGTTTTCCGATTTTGCCCCATTTTGTCGTACTATTATTTTTTTTAAATATTAATTATTCTTTTTTTTGGATTCAAAATTAAATAAGCTCTCAAACGATATGCTCCATAACTGTATTTAATTCAACCACTCGAAATCAATTTTGCACAAAATCTAAATGTCTGTAACTAATTTTTTTTAAATACTCCTAAATATATTTTTGTGGCATATAGTTTGAAAGCTCATTTTAATTCTGAATACAAAAAGAAGAATAATTAATTTTTTTTTAATTGTACAAAGTGGGGCAAAATAGGAAAACAATATTTTGTTGTTTTTGGCCTTTATTTTGAATCGATTAAAGATACAGATGTGCAAATTTCACCATTGGTTTTCTATTGAAATTCTACATCGAAATGGTGTATCACATGACACCTTCCCATTTACAAAAAATTAAGTTCATTCCAAGATGGCGGACCAAATTTCAAACTCACCAAAAAGTGATTCTTATATGGTTGCGAATAACTGCTTTTATTTCTATCTCATTAGACTCGTACATTTTGAGATATGAAGCTGTTCCCAGGATTTTCAAACAACCTGTATATACGTTTATATATGGTACCGATAAAACACATGGGACCATGACTGAATAAACAAAAAACGGCCGTCATGCAATAAACAAATATTTGGAGGAGCAGACGTAAGTAGAACAATATATATTTTAATAAAGAATTGATTTGAAATAAATCAACACAGCTTTTGTATTTCTAAATCTAGAACATTTTATTCTTTATTTTACTTAGCTAATACTCTGAAGATATATTTACGGTAGTTCAAAGTTATAATTATAGTCCTGTGCTTAAAAAAAAAAAATACTTTTTAATGTAGGCCTTCCCATAAAAATATTATTCTTATATTCTGGTGTTATAAGAGCGGTACTAATACAAAATTATAAATGATGGAATTAAGGATAAACTTGTAATAAGTATTTTATATAGTACTGGGAATACAGGGAACATAAAAAGACGGAGAGAAACGGGCTTAAAAACTGTTTCAATAAAATTATTTATTATATAATTCAATATAAATTTAATTTTGTCGAAATATAAGTTTTAGTTTTTTGTATTATTCGATATAATGATATAATTCCCTTTTATTTAGCATTACCCAGAGCTAACGACGTAGACGAAGAGTATATTTAGTTTCGATTTTTTACTTTTTTAGTTGCATCGAAGGTGACAGCTGTTGTTAATAGCAATGTTTTTTTTTTTTACTATACAGACAATAAAACCTATGCTTAAAACTGTCCCCGGTCTTTGACTAAAGATGGTGTAATGCTACTTGGAGACTTTTCCTAATTATCTAAATGGAATTTATTTATGATCTTATACTGACAGGCTAACAAGTCCTTCTAATTAATTTAGAAGACGTTAAATTTGGTAATGTCTTGTTTCTCAAAAACAATGTTGAGTAATAAAATGATCATTTGATGCTGAAGGTGATTTACCTTTAGCTGACCACTCAACTCCCCCTCCCAAATAAAGCTTTAACAAATTCAAACTTTTGAATGTTTAATTTTACATAATGCTCTTCTAATTTAGTTAACACTTTATCTAAATTAGTTTTACAAGAATTAAGATCTTCAGCTCCAATTAATATATCATCTAGCTGATTTATATTTGTAAATATTTATAAATATATGATTTTATTTGTCATAGTAATATTATGTGTACAGGTAAAGCGAAGTTTAATAGAAATAAGAGCGTCAACTAATAGAAGACAACATGATAACTTTTATCATATTAAACGCAAAGATATAAACTTTACTGTGACCGTACCAGCCCCACTATATCTAAATAATTTCTCCGAGTCTCCAGCACTAATAGATACTTATTTATAAATTACAATAAATTTACATAACAATTACAAAATATAACACGTTTCCTTTTCATACATTACAAGGGGATTTGCTACTAAATGGTCAAAAACCATCAAATTTTGGAAATGCTTTTTTTGCATATTTTTGTTCTACAGGTCCTAAATCACATGAAAAATGCAATAGAAGTATTTTTTTCTTTACATATATACCAGAAAAACAAAATTCAAACAACGCTGCAAAGGAGAAAAATCAGTCCAAATTGCTGTCATCAATGTGGTTGTATAACAGTTATGTTTTGGTCTACATTTATTTTTACATTATTATCAATAACCCTCTAAAAATAACCAGGCGTAATGTAAAGTATAAGCACATACATAGCTTTAATTTACCTAGGCATTTTTCACATTTTTTCAATGTATTCCACATTGAAGTACACTTTTCCATTCAATCGCCATTTCCCGAAATGTGAAAATTTCATGTTTTTAGAGACTAAATTCGATATATCTCAAGAACCACTTGAAGTACATTACTTACATTATTACCGCTTACTCTATACATCTTTAGATAAATGATTAGGTAGATTTATGATTGTAACTTTCATACATCATAAATCAAAAAATAATTTGTAAAACTGTAAATAAAAATTAAAAAAAAATTAATGTTAAGTTAGATAAAAGTAAATAGTTGAGGTGTATCGACATAATTCTTACCTAAATTTGTAGTAGGCTGTAATACCTTTAAGAAAAATGAGGAACCATCCAAATCAATTGAGTAGATTTATGGTTATATTGCTTCAAAAATTGCCTTAACAAAATCATCGAAATCCCACTTTTTATTTATTTTTTCTTATGATAAAAGTCAAACATTTTAAGATTATTATTTTGGAATTTTTTAAGCATACACTAACCAGGAAACAAATTTTTAATACATTTTTACTCTTAATACAAAATGTCACTATTTTCAGTAGCAAATCCAAGAATAGTTGTCTATCTGCTACAGTTGAACCTCCAACAAAGTTGAGCAGGTTAGAACCTAGTAGTTACTAATGTTACTTACATAACTCTCGCATCTTCCTTAGTCGAACTATAAAGTAAACACAATAAGCAAAACAATAATCATAAGGAGTTTCCTATTTCAATTAGATTTAAAAGCAATAAAACGTTAAGAAAACAAAGAAATAAACTGTGCCTTGCAGTTTTCAAAATTAAAAATTGACATTGAACTTGTGAAAAGCTCTTTGTGTATCTTCTTTCATTTTGTTACTACCGACTACTCAAGACGCAAGCGCAGAATAAATTGACCTAAATTACGTCAGCACGTCCTAGTATTTCAAACAATCAGGTTTTCCACCGCCAGCGAGTATTCTAATCAAAACTGACTTTTTTATTTCTTATTTTCTTCAATAATAATTTTAATTTATCGTTTTGGAATAGAAATTTCTTTGTTTCTTGAAACAGGAAGTCTGCCATGAACGTTAAGTACCATTGTTATTGGTTTAATAAGTGAGTAGCAATGTGATTGTGTCTCAAAGAGGTATATGTTTTATGACTCAACTATGTGTTACTAAAACTGTAGTATAATTTTTAATTCTTTACACAGCATAAATCAACAGTTTGTAAAAGAAGTTATAATAATAAAGTTATAATGAAAAAATAAATAAATAAAAATAAAGTAGAGAATCGTGTATTAATTATTTTTCTGTAAACTGGTTATACTGAGTATTTCTTTTTTCATTTACACATTTTTACCTCAAACACGAACTAATGCTCAAGTTAAGTTGTTGAATGCTTAAAAATATAAAAATAGAAGTGCATTTATTTTGGTTAAAATATTTTTCGTTCAGCTTTGTTGTTTCTACTGTTTTCGTTAAAAGTCCTCAATATTTGTAATACCCATTTCCAAAAAATAATTGGCCCTTCACACGTAGATGAGTAAGTCTTTAGAGAATAAGTCTATTTGGACAACTTCCAAAATGTCCGAAACCTAGAAGTCTCTTTATAATTCTCACGGATTCTGTGTGGAATTTTGTTGATCAGTAGAACACTTAACATTTTAAAGTTATTTAGCTACGGATAATGTAATTCTAATTTATAAATTTATGTTTCTTACCGTCATCGTCATCCAATTCTTAGTTTAAGAAACGTGTTACAGCTGGTTTACGATTAATCGCATTTTCAAAACACTGCACACGAAACACATTAAAATACAAAACGCACACAGTTCACACACAATAATTCTACGTCCATTGGGACGTCGTCAAAAATAAAACAGCACACAAAAATACACAAAACGTCCGACATATTTACAACTTGTTGGCCAACAAGTTGTAAATATGTCGGTCGTTTTGTGTATTTTAAGCATTGGAAGAAATTAAGTTAAAGAAGAAAAAACGTGAAATAAACAGTTTGTAAACGTTACCCTAAACATAAAGTAACGAACTAGAACTTTAGTTTACTTAGTTTTAATAATTATTTCCCATCCCTACTTTGATAATTCGCAGTTCCTCTGTCTTCTAACTTCCGAAAAGATCTTTAAATCTCACCAAAATATTGTAATGTATATTAATAAAAAAGCTGTTTCAGGAAAAGATTTACAAAATATAGGAAGTAAACATTTTGTTTGATTTTAATTCATTAAGTAGTTTATTCAAATCAATAGTTACTGAATCAAAATTTTCCCATTTAAATTAACATGAGAGATTTACATATACTAAGATTTTTTTTTTAAATACTTTCCCAAGCATCACAAGAATCAGTCATTTGAAATAAACTTGGTTAATACATATATAGCTGATTACGTCCTTGTAATCCAGGCAAATGTTTGTAATTCTGAACTGTAATTACTTATTAGGTTATGATGCAGGTAAACAGCAGTAATCAACTGAGAAACTAATAAGCATTATATTATGGTAGAGGTAGAAATATTAATACAAGTTGATTGTTTTCAACAATTCAACTAGCCTATGTTATTCTAAAGTTTTATTATATATTCATTCAAACTAAAAGCTCAAAACCTTTGCAAGGGACTGTCTAGTATCGATGAAAGTAATTAAATCGTTGAGAACTAGCAGTTAGCAGAGCCGACAAAATCATGTTCCTCATCGCTTTGTAATCATTAAAATAGATTCTTAGAGAACAGCAGATATGGAATAGTATAAACGATAAATTACTTTAGCATGGGCAAATTTTGATGAAATTTCTTTTCGTTGTTGGCGTGTTGCAATAATAATGTTGTTTTCCGCACGATATTTATTTTTACAATCCAAATTTGAATCATTTGTGCACAGTAGGGAATGAAGTGGAAAATGTTTTCCTGGCCCCAAAATTACTTTCAAAAATGGCTACTGTAAGACGCCGAAAATAATAATAATTTCCAAATTAATATAAATTAAATTGATTTTTGAATTTACTCAGTTTCAAGCACAGAGCGGTCAGAGTTTTGAAATGTGATCTCGTTTTAAATTCGTAATAGAATCAACATTATTGTTTTTAAATTGTCCTATTAATAGGATATCGCTTCATATAATATATTTAGGATACCGAAAAAGCAGGAAATCTTCATTATGGCACGAATATTATGCTGTATTGATTAATATTTTTATATACATCCATTTCATCTTACATTTTGAAGGACTTAATTGTCACCCGATACAATGGTAATGACAAAGATCTGTATGTTAAGCAATAAGGATTATGTCATGTAATATATACTCTCATCTTACATATGTTACCTCTTTCTCTTCCTAATTGCAAACAACCAGAATTTTAAACTTTTTTGAAGGTTAAGTTTTATCTAAAACAATGTTAACAGCAGAGGTGCATTATAAGCTTTCGCTAGTACCGAAGTTGCATAATTCCGTTAATCACTTTTTTAGTTGATTAGTTAGATCCGAGTCTTTTGTTTTAACCAATTACCAAATAGCAACACATTTCTACAATGTTCTATTACGGATAAGTGTAAACTTCCAGCAATAATGTTAGCCATAATGATGTAAAACTAAATTCTAGCATTCAAACTCCAAAGGACACACTTAACTTCCACTTTGGTGTACCAGATATTATTTGATCAAAATCAAAGCGAACCCCTTCAACCAGTCAAATTCCAATAGTTAAATATTCCATTATGAAAAAGTAAAATACATTTAATTGAGATATGTATTCAACACTTTGTCTTTAATTGTACAAAACATAACGACATACTTTCAACACTAGAGATGGTACATTTATAAAGTCAACTCTAATAACAACGCACTACTAGTAAAAGTGTAACTAATTACAACAACGAGGTAATTATAGTTTTTTCAACAACTTTGAGTTAGTCTAACAACCTCATAAAGAAACATTGTACAATCTCTTTTTATAACTGCTACGTTTCTGTATTATTCTTGACTGTAATCTTAATGTGTAAGTGTGACGAAAATATATAGAATACAATTTAGGCCTTATTAAATATTGCTATTCTTTATTTAAATCTTACGAAGACTAGAGAAAGAAAGTATAAGGTATTAAAGCCTGTTATAATATTCCTCAATTTGTATAAGGAACATTTTTTATTAATGAACAACTGAACTCATACAATTAAGTTAAAAAATGTTGTTAATAAAAAAATAATTCTGTGTTACATCATTGCATTTTATTTATTTTTTTATATTCTATTCTCTCTACACGTAATTGTTTTTCAAGAAGATCGTTTTATTTATCAGTAATACAACTAAAGCAAATCTTATACATCTCAATGTGTTTATAAAGAGAATCATAAATTTTCAGTATCTTAAAGCAAATAGGAGTAAAGCGAACAGCTTGGATAAATTGTCTGAGTAATATTCTGCGCGTGTATTCTGGTCTAGGTCAATTTGTCTAAAACATAATTTTATTCAAGAAAAAGGTGTAACATAATAAGTAAAATGTCAGTCTGTGTCAGAGCAAATGTAGAATAATTGAATAAGTTCTCACTTTGTATGTGCTGAAGAGGGTTTGTAAAGGTTTGACGTCACTGAGGGAAAACTGCTGTGACGTAATTGTCACGTTTTAAAATACTTTACCTTTTAAAATAAATTTAATCAACGAAGAATTGACCATACAATTTTGTTGATTTTAGCTTAAGTGGTTCACCACTATAATACTTCCAGACTGAAGTATTTAGACTTTTTAATCTCTTCACTGATTCAAATCGAATATTGTTTGCCTGACTTCATAGATCCAGTATATTTTTTAATTCCCATTTTTCTGATCATCAAATCATATGGCTAATGTGCCATTATTTATTATTAATGTTAAACAGTGTCAACATAAATGAAAATATTAAATCAACTAGATTGTTTAGCCAAAGACATTGATATACCCTTTATGATTACTAAATCTAGGAATTATCGGCCACAGCTAAAATTTCACAACCCTCTACGTATTCCAATATTGTGTCAGATAAGTGAGATTAAATCTTTTGTTCTGCTAACAGATTTTGGTTACTCCTTGCAGTAAATATTAGTGTTATCTGTTGTCAAAAGTCTTAGATAGTACTTAGAATGTTTACAACAACTCCAAACGGATTTTATGTTGTGCCTACTAAGGGAGTTAAGCAGTTATTGACTTTCGAGCCATTTTGTTACTGACCCAGGTTTTAGTGGTTGCTTTCAACAAAAAATGTATAAACAAATTTGTGAACATTACTCTTAATTACTAAATTATTAATTAGTACTTAATTAGAATGAATGGTACGGTAACTATAAAAGATGCAATTTGTTTCTATATTAAAAGCGATAAAGTGATCTTTCAGTTTTCCCAAAAACCAATCACCTGTCTACCCTCTTTGCCCTAATTTACTTATTATCAATTAGACGTTCAGGTTCAGCTATCTTATTTCTTCCTAAGAGTGTTCAACAAATACAAAAATCATCTATGAAAATTATCTCACAATTATGTTTTCAAATAAATTCTTTACGCAGTCTACTGATTATTGACCGAGCGAAGCGAGGTCTCCGTTTTAGCTCGATCGTTCGGCATTTCGTCTGTGTGTCTGTCTGTCTTACGATTACGGCCAAACGTCTTGACCGATTGTCATGATATTTTGCATGAATGTTCCTTATTCCAAGACCAAGCCATTTTTTTTTCATTTTTAACCCCTTAAATAAATAAAAATGGTGGCCGCACTGATTCTCTCAGTGTAAGCTTTTTTCCAAAGCCAGTTTGTGGCTTAACCGTAAGTAGAATTGAAAAACTAATAACATTAGCGTCTAGCAAATAGTTTTTGATGTTCTAAAAAATTGTTTCCTTAATTTTTTCCGTAACTCTAACGGTAAGCTCACAAAATGGCCCCAAACTCAAATTGTTAAACATCGTCTAAGTTTTTTAATGTTAACCATGTTTTTATACGTTTATTCTTTAGATATTCTCATAAAACCTTATAATTTTATGGAGAGGGAGAGAGAGAGAGAGAGCGCTGCCTGCTGTCTTGCTCTTTCCTGCGCTGCGTCAGTGTGGCCGCTGTGACTGTGAGTGGGTTGTGATTACTTCCTCACTGGTACACTATTTTTAACTTAAGCTCAAAACCACATTTGTTATTTCAACGAGCGAGGTCTACAGTTTACAGAACTACTAGTTAATTTAATGGTACAAAAATCATTCCCATTTTATTTTTTATTTATAAGATTTTGTGTAACATTTATGTATTTTAAATTCTTATTACTTACAAAGTGGGTTTCACAGTAACCTCCTTAAAATTATAATTATGATTTTGTTCATAATATAAGTTTTGAACTCTAACGTTTTGAAATTCAATACTCTAAAACCATTACTAAAACCTCTAGATTAGTGCCATTGAAAAATATATTATTTGGGCCAAAGTTAGAATATATTCTCGAAAACATCAAGTTTTTAGTTTACTGGAAATTTAAATATATAAAAGCCAAATCCACTGACTCACTGATCACGATTTCTCAAAAACTACTAAACGGACTGGAACGAAATTTGGTATGTAGCTTCATCTAGGCCAATAGGTGCTCTCTAAGAAAGGGTTTAAAAAAATCTAAATCTTAGTTGGGGTTTGGGGGGTGGGGGTCAAAGTTACTAAATCAAGATTTCTCCATAACCACTGAACGGACTAGAACGAAATTTGGTATGCAGCTTCTTCTAGGGTCATAGGTGCTCACTAAGAAAGGTTTTCAAAAAATTCAAAATTTTAGGGGGGGTTTGGGGGGTCAAAGTTACTAAATCACGATTTCTCTAAAACTACTGAACGGATTGGAATTAAATTTGGTATGTAGCTTCCTCCTGGGCCTTAAGTGTTCTCTTAGAAAGGTTTTAAACAAATTCAAAATTTTAGAGGGGGTTTGGGTTGTCAAAGTTACTAAATGACGATTTCTCCAAAACTACTGAACGGATTGGAATGAAATTTAATATGTAGCTTCCTCTAGGTCCCTAGGTGCTCGCTATGAAAGGGTTTTAAAAAATTCGAAATTTTAGGGGGGTTTGGGTTGTCAAAGTTACTAAAAATTAACATAAGAAATACATAGTGTAATATATTTATTGATATAATATATTTTTGTTAATATACATTTAACTTTGATTTGTCTATCCGTGCAAAGCCGGATAGGATCAGCTAGTATATTATAATTTCGAAGGAGAAAGCTGAGTTTTATGGTTTTTGCTATGCGAAAGTAGTTAAAATCACATCTTCTCAGCAGCAAATTTAGAACCATTAAAGCTTTATAAAAGGTATGCTGTTGGTTTTATAAAAATTAATTAAAACCTTTTAAAAGAATTAAGGAAATTACATTTTACCTAAGGAACTGTTTTAGGATTACATTGATAATCTGTTGATACAAAATGTAAAAAAATTCTCCCAAGACTTTTGAATGTGCTACGTAAGAACACTCTTTCAATGTCGAGATAATTTTCAGTCAGAATACTGAATATAATATAACTTATTCGGTGTTAAAGAATGTAAAGAGCTCGTGTGAAACAAACATCTTATGGTACGTGTCGAGGCTAGAAGCTGTGTCTAAAGTGGACAGATTTTGTTTGTAGGAACAATGTTTAGTTACTAAACATATCTGTACTAACATCTTCCTTAAACTACACAAACAAACTACATAAACTAATGTTGCAAAGAAAGAAGGTTGGTTTCTTTATTAAAGGAAATCTACAAACATTAACGATTTGAGACTTATAGTAATAGCAAAACGGGTGTGCCGATGGAGGCCAGGTAGTTCACGTGAGTGCGAGGGGACTTGACCTGGCCTCCATCGGCACTCCCGTTTTGCTATTACTATAACTTCTTTCGATCTGACATATCGGTAATCTCCTGAAGGTCAGTAAGTATTATAATTGAACTTGCAGTATAATAAATGGAAGATTTAAATGCTTGTATGTTTCTTAAGCTGTGGCCAAAAACATTGCTTGGTAAATTTAATTTCAATTATCTGGCAATTTGATGTATTTTGGTCTATATTTTAAAATAATTCAACCCCTATTTGAAGCGAGAAAAATTGTATTTCCTAGACGAGCAAGAATGCGAGAACTTTCTATGTAATTAATTAACTATTCATAACAAAACAAAATCAGAAACGTCTATCGCTTATCAAACTCCTTTGAAATATCTGAAAATACCAACATGTTTGACATTGGATAAACTTATTTCATTTAAAGTTGTTATTAAGTTTCTAGCTTTACTTTTGTATAAAGTCAAGAACTAAATCTATAAACCCCAACACTACGTACAAGGGAACATTCAGTAATAGTGAAGTGGGAAGGATTTTGGATTTATCAACTACGAACAAAATGGTTGATTTAGGCAGTAAGTGTTTAAACTTGTTAAAATGGATGAACATTGGTTAAATATAAAATATTTCTGTTGAACAATGAAATATGAAATATATATAAACTTATACCAACATTTCATGAAACACTCAAGGGACCAAATACAGAGCTGACTACGCATACGTAAGTAACTTTAGTATTCCGTTGAAGAGAACTGTAGATAACTTGATCTTGAAGAAATCCATGAAGTGACAACGCTTAGCACTGCATTGATTGACACCCTGTGCTGTCCGAGTTCACAACCGCCCATTACTTTTTCTATCCTAACTGCTATTGCCAAAAGGTTTGATTTATGGTCTCTGGTCACGTTAAATCGAGCAAACCTGAAAACAGTTGTCGCCTAGGCTAGTTGTTTCAGAAACATATACAGGGTGACTATTTTAAGTGTGCCACCATTGGCACCAACTACTCTATTATTTCTAGACTTTTTTTGTTGCCCTTTTCTCACATTAGTTAGTTTGTTTATGAAACAATTGCATACTTAAAAATTCACCAAAGTAGTAGTACTTTGTTTTTATAAACTAGGCCTATACCTATTTAGCAATAACTATACAGAGTGACAATTTTAAGTGTGCCACTATTGGTATATCAGAAGTGACAAGATTTACAGGAAACTTAAAATGGGGGACTTCACTTACTTTTTAGTGGCCATTAAAAATATGAATTTGAAATTTCGAAAATATGCCGCCATTTTCCAATATGGAGACCAACTTTCGAATTTCTTATGAAAACCCCTATTTTTATGACGGATTTGGATTTTACATGCAATTTTAAGACTTTTTTATTCTTAGTGTTTTTTTTAGATAAACTTAACCGTTTAGCCGCTAGGAGCGCTGAAAGTTTCAGAAACTCTTATTTCAACAATCATTAAAGAGGCTTATTTTCAATTTGCAAACAATAAAATTTAACTCAAAGTGGAATATGTTTTACAATGGAATGTTAAAAAGCTTTTGCGAATTCATAAATAATTTATTTTATACAAAAAACGTACTTAAATTACTGTTAAAAAATCGCTAACGCAACCACTGTGTATTGTGTAAAGCTCATCGCACACTACACCCAGACGCGCCGCGCCGCGCCGCCCTGTGGAAATTTCCATTGCGAGATCGCACACTCTGGGCGCGCCAGACGTCGCGGGCGCCGCTTCCTCCCTCACCGCACCGGCAGTGGCTCCTTTTCTACTCCAGTGTGCAGTTGTGTGACTCGTGATTGTGTTGTCAAGTGAAAGATTTTTTGATTACTTTTCAATATGAGCAACTCTGAGGAAGAAGATATGTTTTTATTTTGTCTACTGGAATCAGAAGAGGAGGAGAAGAGGCAAAAAATGATGTGGGTTCATCCTATAAACGAGAAGAGGGAAACATACGGGGAATTTCACCACCTTTTTCCCGATTTGCTGAAAGACAAACGTAAATTTTTCCAATATTTCAGAATGTCCCCTGAAAAGTTTTATGAACTACTTAACATGCTCAGACCTTTAATTGAAAAACAAGACACAACTTTCAGAAGACCAGTTTCACCTGAAGAAAGGCTTGCTGTTTGTTTGAGGTAAGTTTTTACTTAGACAACCAAATACTATAAATGTATAATACTTAACTTCCACTGTATGTTTTACCACTAGTATATGTTTTTCTAGTATTATATGTAGCCTATTTTAATCTCTTTTAGACAACTCACATGCTATAGTTTATATGCAATTTTCCGGCGACATTGTATCATTTGACCCTATTGAGTTTGAGATGTAGGAATAGTTGCTAGATCCACCAGGTGAAACAGCGAAATAACCGATGTTGCGTGGCACAGATTGCAAAATTGCTTCTAGCTCCGCATCATGAATGATTCTCGAAATTTGAGATTTCACTCTGATCTGTAATTCTGGTGGTAAAATTCTGACAGTTTCTTCTACTCCTTGAAAATACTTGGTCAAATGATCAGCATGAGTAACTTCTGTGAGTTTGTTGGTACTTTGTTGTTTTTTGAAGTTGACATATTCTTGGAACACAGCTGCTGTAGGTGTCATTGTTTTCGGGTTTTTCCAGGTAATGGCCGACAGCCTAGACGGTCTTTTAAGTTTTGGGTTGACTTCTTCATTGACAGTTTCTCCAGTAGAGGCAGACCCAGGTGCAATAGAGACAGACCCAGGTGCAGTAGAGACAGACCCAGTTGCAGTAGAGGCAGATCCAGTTGCAGTAGAGGCAGATTCAGCTGCAGTAGAAGCAGATTCAGCTGCAGTATATGCCGATCTATCTACTGGAAGTGTGATTTCCCTTACCTCAGGGTTGCCCAGTTCCTGGACATTTTCAGTGAGAATCTGCTCATCGTCGGAAAAGTTACTCTCTTGCTCCCTCTGTACATTCACGTATGGCTTCACGAACTCCATCTGCTGTTCCAAGCGCAGGGTTTCAATTTCTTTGATGACTGACCTGACTTGGTCTCCCTCTTCAGTAAGGCTTTCCTGTAGCACTCCCGCAACGACTTCCATTTAGACTTGCATTATTCAGCTGGAAACAATAATATTAGAAATAATAACTGAAGTAATGTTTTTTTTTTCAGATTCCTTTCAACTGGGGACACCTATCGAACTATTGCATTTAGCTATCGTCTAGGGGAAACAACGGTAAGAAAAATTGTCTATGATGTGTGTACAACAATGTGGTCTCATATGCAACCAATGTTTATGTCCAAACCCGATGAAGCCATGTGGGAAAAAATTGAAGAGGAATTCCGAACGAGATGGAACTTCCCAAACTGTATTGGTGCCATGGATGGGAAACATGTGCTCCTTGACAAACCGCCAAACACAGGTACATTGTACTACAACTACAAGAAAACATTCTCAATTGTCCTTCTTGCAGTGGTTGATGCTCATTACAGGTTTGTCCTGGTGGATGTAGGAGCTTTAGGGAAAAATAGTGACGGGGGAGTGTTTTCAAACTGTGCATTTGGTAAGAAGTTACAAAAAAATCAACTTAACATACCTCCAGCAAAGAAAATTGCAGGAACGGATATGGTATTACCTCACGTCATTGTAGCAGATGAAGCGTTCCCGTTACAAACTCTTGTAATGAGACCATACCCTGGCAATGAATTGGCGGATGACGATGAAAAAAGAACTTATAATTACAGACGTAGCAGAGCCCGAAACACAAGTGAGGATACTTTTGGTATACTGACAAAACGTTTCCGCATATATCAAAGGAAATTACAAATTTGGCCTGACCATATGAAAACGTGTGTTTTGGCTACATTGGTACTGCACAACTTTCTGCGTGAGGATTGCATTAACCTACTAAATGAACTCCCGGATGAGCCTACACTAGGAGTAGAAGATCTCAGAAGGGTTGGTGGCAATTTTGCTGACACCGCTCTCGGCATCAGGGACAGTTTCAAGTTGTACTTCAACTCATCAGAAGGATCTGTGCCACGGCAACATGATATTGTTACAGCTGGTGCACTATATGCATGAACACTATTTCATGAATAACAAGATGACAATAACTGTTATTTGAGTTGTGAATGGTTTTTTAATATGCAGTTTTTTTAGTTTATAATTATACAATTAACTGGTTACATTTTTGTTTT
>JAGFPH010000890.1:9441-31323 GCA_018207615.1 Philaenus spumarius | reverse complement strand
GATAAAAAATGAAGATGATCATGATCGTCGCAGAGAAATATCATTCCGAAGTTTTCAATAGGTTGTATCATATTTATTGATGAATCCCTGTTTCATGGACATAAGGTTCTAAAAACATAAGGTCAGAAACCAAACCCTACTCGTTATCCTACTTCTACATTCATGGTGTGACGTAAGTGGTTGTTTCTTGTTGAATTTGCCATAATATGTTCTAGTGAGGCGATTTTTCATGTGAATCATATTTTCCTAAGATAAGTATTACCTAAGATAAAAACTAAATTAGTCTTTGTGTTCACGTGAAAGTGTCTCAACTTTATGATTCCGCTTGATTTCAGTTTTTAGGGTATGATAAACACAAACTTGTACGAGGTTTGAATCAGAAAGTATGACCATTAAGCCAAGAATCACTGATACCTGTGCGTGCATTATAATGCATTACTGTTTGGATGCACATATGATTTCTTTATCTTTCGTGTTTACCAAATTAGTTTGAACATTCTGTAAAACTGTTTGACAAAAACTACTTTGTCAGTAATGTTGTTAAACTATTGATGTGTTGCAACTGGTGATGGAATTTTGTATCAGCCTAATCAATGTAGGAAAATACTTTTTAATTAGTTGCTGTTCGTATTACACAATTGTATTGCTTACAGTGTAATAAATAAATACAATTTGAAAATCACTTATTTTAATAGTATTTTCACTATTACAGTGTAAGAAGTATTTCGTTTTACAACTGAAATATTCAGAATCATTTTATAATAATAATGAAAATTAAGAAAATAAATATAATAATTAAAAAAGAGAATAAACTCTTTTTGTTTTTACATAAGAACGAAATTATCTGGCAATATTTGTTTCAAATTGGTAAAATGAATTGCTATTTACTTATAACTAATTAGTGCAAACAAATGGTGTTCGTACCTTTATTGTTTCCTGGTACGAGTTAAATTGCCCATGAACCTTTAACTCAGAACCAGGCCTTGTATTCATAAACATAATTTTTTTCAATAGTTTTAAATACTAAACATTTGTCAATAAAATAGTTTTTTTCCCAAAACACTACTATTTATAATCTTTGATATTAGCCATGTTATGGCCATAACCACGTAGGACTTATTTATTAATTATTATTTTAATTTTTTAAATAACTTTTAATAATTCAGACTAAGAAAAATAAAATAGTTTCCAAAAGGTAAAGCAAATTGCAGAATTGAAGGTGCAGTCATTCTACTAGTACTAGACGCAGCTCCTCCACAATACACTTGAATTATCTCTCACCCTCTACTTTTCTCACTAAACCAACAACATTTTACGATTGTATGACATCTTCAAGGCACGTCTTGGGCAATAATAAACTACGGGAAAGTTCTAATGCTTACATTTATAAATCGAATTCCTATTGATGATTGATTTATTTAGTTTGATTTTAACACGTCTTCAATCTGAAACTTGTAACATAATTGGATTATACATTTTTATATTTTCCTACTTTCCTGGACCTTTAATACACATTTGTACAGTAGTACTAATTTTCAAATGATCCTTTATAGTCATTTGTCTTTATTACAGTCTGATTAGTTTCGACATTACAAAAGCTTAACAAAAACTATAACATCCAGAACACAATGACTTTACAATTTATAAAAATTAACCAATAAAGGATCGTTAACAAATATATTAAAACACACGACAAAACTCCGCACACAAGTACCTGTGTAATATCACAGATACGCACTGCAACGATTTGAGTATTTGGTCATATTAAGTTGTAACATTGGTTGCATAATCATTAGGAGAATTTAAGTTTAATAAAGTTTGAAATATAACGTTGGATCTAAACTGCGTCTGATCATTAAATACGATAGTTGGTTGCGTTTTTACAGCTTTATAAATATGAAACTGTTCCAATACATCCATATTTCTACTTTTTGTACACTTTTCCAATATTTCCATATCCTTATTTATACTAATAATAAGTAATAATTAGTAATACTTATATTATTTGTCTTCTTAAATGACATTGTAATGTCGAAACTAAATCAGACTGTATAAAGACAAAGGAGTATAAAGGATCATTTAAAGGTTAGTACTACTATACAAATAATGAATTGTATTATTATCAGAATGCACCTCGAAATATCGAAATCCATGCGACCGAAAAAGAGGAAAAGTTTTTAATTTTTACGCTCATTTTAACTTCATACATATAGAACAACTATTAATTAGCATAAGCATTATCTAACACCCAAATCTATTTTAATTATTTTCTTAAAAGGGGTCTGTCAAACGAAGATGAAAACAAGGATCTGCACTAAGCAGTAAACATTTAATTCGCTTACTTCCCATAAATAATAATCAATATTAATTTCATTTTTTTTTATTAAATGATACATAGAAACAATAACATATTTCAGTTAAGATATTTTTATGTTTAAGGGGTGAAAATCTTACAACTGCCCCTAAAATAATGTGCACAGATTTGTATTATTTCCTTAAGTTTAGAGATCTGAAACCTTATTTATTTCTTTTAAAAATATACAACAAGCAAACACCTCACATTTTCGTGACTAGCTTCTAAGAGATGAAAATGAGATAGGTATCCCTAGACGAAAAATATAAATTCCACTAATTTCTCATAATAATTTTAGAGATCTGAAACTTTGCATCTTTAATCTTATATAAGAAAGGAGAATCACTTGTACTTTTGTATGGTTGAAATGTTGTAAAAACTTCCACAAAATAAACATAAATTCATAAACAATTCCAAAAAACTAAAATGCTAAAAATAGGACTTTTGTTATTTAAGAAATAAAATAGGAAACTAAAGAAATCATGTTTTAACTGTACTCATACATATAAAGCATTTATATTTGTATTTATATAAGTATTTATATTTTATATTGTGTTTATAAAAATACATATATTAGAGGTGGTGCAATACCACTCAAATAAATGCACCATCAAAGTTGTATACATTGTAGGCAACAGAAGGCACTATGCTGTTGCTAGAACATTGTTTGTAAACACTTACACTTTTTGCAAATGGTTATCATATTTTTTTAATTTATCCATGTGTATAAAGACGTAAATTGTGCAGAATACTCCAACCTATGATCTGCAGAAAACACAAGTTGTAATTATGTTATACTTTTTTAAGTTTGTTCATCTAAACATCATTTTGACAAACAAGTACAGTATCTTTAAATAATATTATCATTTACAATTTATTTTTATTTTACAAGTCAAAGTTTGGAGGTTTATGAACAAAGTTCTTGGTATATGTTTAACCCTGATATTTTACACACATTCCCTTAACCACAAGAAGTACGATAAAAAGTCGTTTAGCAGGCTTACTGTTTGTAAAAGTAAAGTATTTGTTTGTTTCCTTTAGATTAAGTTATGCTGCAGGATAAATTGAA
Organism: Philaenus spumarius; assembly: GCA_018207615.1. Lineage (NCBI taxonomy): Eukaryota > Metazoa > Arthropoda > Insecta > Hemiptera > Aphrophoridae > Philaenus > Philaenus spumarius. The sequence goes on along the minus strand of JAGFPH010000890.1, from coordinate 27,901 downwards.
TGTATTTTACCAGGCAATATGAAATAAACGAAGCTTTACAAAGTCAGGTTTGATTAGAACACTCTAAAGCGTTAGGAAAACTAACTGTTTCTTTGGAAATAACAACACGTACTGACGTAATGTAGGTCAATTTATTCTGCACATGTGTCTTGAGTTGTCAGTTGTAAACAAAAAGAAACTAAACGTACCAAGTGGTTTTATTGAGTTCTAGATAAAGTTCTTTTAAAGAAAACAGATTTTATCTTAACAGAATTTTAAACAAAGTGCAATACGCAATTGATGCCTTTGAGTTATTGATGAAAAGAGTTAAGAAATGAAATATTGTATAGCTGTTTTAAAATTAAATACTTCAAAATAAAACTCTACAAAACATGAATACAAATTGTAACCTGTTTAAAAGAAAGTTGGTAAATAACTATTTTTAAGATTAGTTAAACATTAATCTGGTTAAAGACTAGTAAGTAACTGTTTAAATTTCTTTACAAAAGTATGGTAAAATATTAAACTGTAGGGCCTATAGAATAAAACGTCATCTTTAGAAAACGTCAACCTAACCTAAGCTTACGCAAACCTGAGGCTACGAGTCTTGCTAGGGCAACTAGCTTCAACAAAACAAATGTAAATGACTTGTTTGACAACTTGCAGGTTGTCTTGAAAAGTCATAATTTTCAACCAAATGAAATCTACAATTTAGATGAAACCGGCAACTCAACGGTACATGAGCCTCCTAAAATTGTCTGTACTAAAGGAACAAAACAGGGTGGTTCTGTCACTTCGGGTGAAAGAGGACTTAATATAACGATGATATCATGTGTCAGTGCTATCGGTTACAGTATACCTCCCATGCTGATTTTTCCTCGCGTTAATTTACAACACATGTTCATTGGAGATCCAAATGGTGCAATTTGGGGTGCAAATGCAAGTGGGTAGTCCAATGAAGACTTATTTTTTTTACTATTTCAAGCATTTTATCGAACACGTAAAACCTACAAAAGAGAAGGCCGTCCTTCTTATACCAGGCAACCATGAAAGCCACATCTCCATTAAAGCTTTAGATTTGTGTAAGGAAAAGGGCGTGGTGATGTTAACCTTCCCTTCCCATACTTCCCATAAACTGCAACCGTTAGATCGGACTGTGTTTGGGCCATATAAAGGTTACTAAAACAGTGCTATGAATGGTTGGATGTTATCTAATCCTAGAAGACCTATCCAGATATAGGATGTCGCTGGATTGGTTGGTAATGCTTACAAAAAATCATTTACAAAAGAAAACATTGAAAAGTGATTCGAGGTTACAGGGATACATCCATTTTAAAGAACCATTTTTACTGAAGACGAGTTTCTTTCGTTATATGTAACTGATCTTGAACAAGTCCAGACAAATACAAACGCTAGAGACAATGATGAGGCTCAAAATTAAACAAAAGAGGTTTCATGAGATTCCTCACCTCCCACCACTTATGTATAGTCAAATGTAGCCCAGCCGTCATCATCCAGATGTGAAGTACATATCCCTTCAACAGCAACATCTAAAGTTGTTCGCCCATTTCCCAAATCTGCTGCCAAAAAGACGACTTCAAGGGTTAGACAGCCAGGAAAAACCAGAATACTTACACATGCACCAGAAAAGAAGTTAATTGAAGAGCAAAAAAATTAAGGAGAAGGTCCGTTGTAAATACGAAATTGTTTCCTGGTACAAAGAAAAACAAAAATAATCCCAAGAAGAAAAACAAAAGCAAAACTGTTGACACCTCTAGTTCAGAGGATGAACGAATGAGTTTGATCTATACTAGTGAAGAAGGTTATGCAAGAACTACTATATCTACTACTATACTACTATACTACTATACTACTACTAACTACTATACTATATCTATGCAAGAATTAATACAAGAAGTTTTGGAAGAAGTAATGGACATAGCCTTTGAGGATAGTATTGAGTGTGGTAAAATAAAACCAAATGATTATGTTTTAGTTAAAATTTCTGGTAAGAAGAGAATTTCTTACTATGTAGCAAAAGTTTTTAAAAATTGACATTGTATATGAATTCAATACCTTGTTAAAACTGGAAGGAAGACTTTCCTATTAAAAGATGAAACGCCCAATGAAATAGATGAGGAAGATTTAATATGTAAATTGCCTTCGCCTTCAACTTCAGGAACCTCTGAGCGTCTAAAGCATGTAATGAGTTTCCCCGCTAATTTCAATACGTATGACATGCCTATGGACTAATCTTGTAGTTAAAAAAAAATTTGTTTGTAGATTTTTGTTCTGATTTTTGTAATTTTGCACAAATAAGATTAAATTTGTAAAAAAGTAAGATTTAATTTGTACAAAATAATTTGTACAAGATTTATTTGTAGAAAATAAGATTAAATAAGATTTGTATTCGCTAAATTGAAGTTTCGTCCACTCTTTCAGTTAGTCCCAAGGTACAACCTGATACATTGCAAGGGCGTAAAAAGTAATTTATTACTCCCTTATTAAAAATGAAATTTAAAATTTGTATATGTTGGTGTGTTTTTTAAATGCTGGGCTTTAAAGTATTATGTAAAAAACTAATAATATAAATCTTATACAAGTAAAAATAAAAATATTTGTTCATAAACTGTCCCAAGGTACAACACTTTCCCTTATAGAAAATCATTGGTACTTAATTAAATTGGTTTGAAAGGACTATCAAAACAATAAAATGGTTTTAAGAAAGGCAGTAAACAATTTTTTTACTACATAGGTCATTTGAATAGTTCGATTAAATATCTCGATTAAGTAGATCGATTACGTAGCTCAATTAAATAACTCGATTACACCTTACTCTTAACGTTAACCAGAGGAACGTTATTCCATAGATAAAGACGTATCATTTCCTTAAACTTCAAAGTTGTTTATATAGGAAATGTGCCCCAAATTATGCAACTGCATTACAATTTTCGTACGCCCCCTAATATTTAGAGTGGGTGCTATATAAAATTTAGTTTTTAAGATCTGCCTCCAATCTTGGAATAGGTCTGAACATTTTCATCTTCTTTTCTTGAATGGTATAACACTGTAGCCCGATTAATGTACATATCCGAATACCACTGAAATAGTCGATTCATCTTTCAAAACAAACATTTATATAGCGTATAAAACCTAGCAAACTTGTTAAGATATTTCACTTAAAAAGTGGGCTTTATTTTATGAGTATGAAAAGTAATAAATAGTGAATATAAAATATTGATTCCATTTATGTTTTCATGAAAACTCTAAATGCTCCAAGTATATTGTCGGCAATAAGTCATTGCTAATACATTCCCTGCCCTGCACATACAAGAATTGCTTACAGAATGTTAAATGACTTTCCTGTGATATGAATGTTTCATGATATATTTATATGAAACTGTACTAGAATTAGTGTTTAAAATATAAATATCATACAATGACTGAAATTATACAATGCAAATTATTACTGCAAAAGTAAGAAATATAGTGGAATTACAAAATGAATATAATATAATATTCCCATAAATTACTTTCAGAGTGTTTCAAATTTTTTTTAAATATGTCACTATTGGGTATAAAGAGGCTATAATTTATATAACTGTATTGATATAAATATTCCTAGAAATGTATTTAAAATTTTAATTGGTTGCTAAAGTTATACACATTTAAATTATGAAGCCAAAATATTTTTTAATGGCTTATAGGATGGTTAGATCCCAATCTGACAATAATTTCTTCCTAAATTATTTAGAAAACTTATTGACGTATACTATTTTTCGTAACAGATACCGTTAATTTAATAATTTGTTGAGATGGTACAATGTGTTTTCAAATGTTTACTAAACAGTTTCAGATGTAGCTGAAACAGGAATGTGGTAATGTTGGTAGGTGAAATATTGTAGGCAGTTCCTTATTTATAAAAAAATGACTTTTTGTAAGATAATGGGGACTGGATGTCGTTAGATTTACAAGGAAAACTCGTTTACAAAATATAAACAATTATTCCTTACTGTTTTTACCTAAACACAAAGGGTGTTTTTCTTTTCCGCTACAATTGGTTCATCCAATATAGTTACTCGAGTAGGTTTGGTCCTAATCATTCGCTGTCAACTGTCTAACTCTTTATTATCCAACTGGCATAAAGAAAAGACCCTAACAAATACGAAGATTCTTATTTCAATTATATTAAAAGCAAGATAACGTTCAGAAAACAATGCAATCAAAAGTGTCTCGCAGTTTTTAAAATTAAAACTTGAAATAGAACTCTAGGCGAGCTGTTGATTTTAAAAGGTATTTTCTTTCATTTTGTTTACAACTGAAAACTCTGGACGCGTGCGCAGAACAAATTGACCTACATTAAGTCAGTACGTGCTGGTATTTCAACAATCAGTTTTTCTAGCGCCATCGAATGTTCTATCTGACTTGTTCATTTCATAATATTTTCTAGTTTTATTTATATTTTATTTTGATGGAATCCCTTTGTGTTTTTTTGAAGTAGGAAGTCTGCTTGGAAACGTTTAGTATATTGGTTTTCTCTTGACCACATAATACATCTGTTATTATTGCTTGTGGCCTATAGCGGTTTAGGTTTTGTTACTCTAACTCAATTGAAAGACATATATTTAACTTCCGTAATTACTGAACTTGTTCAACTAAATTAGTACTAACAGTGTTGTATTATAAATATTACTATTAAAAAAATATATAATTCACTTTGTTAACTCAGCAGGCTTGGTTAAGAGTAAATAGATAAATAATTCTACTTCTACTACACATATTTTATTTATATAAATTTAATAAAAATAAATTAATTTAAATTAAAAAAACTTAATTTTATTCCATTTCATTTCATAGCAGTTCATTTTCAATCAGCTGACAATTTACATTTTGCATTGTATGGACTGTTATTAACCTTCATTGTATCTGCCAGATAACTGTGCGCCATTTTTCTTTGTAGTTTTTAACTATGAAAAGCCGTCAGCTTGCCCATCCCAATACCTTCCTAACCTCCCTTCCCTTACATGTTGGTCCAGTTTTAGACCTTGAGTTGTGTGCACGTACCTTTCAGTGATGGTTTTGTATACGTTGCGCCTGTTCATGTTATAGTTTTTATCTTACATATTAAATATTGTGTTTTTCAAATATTTGGAACATTAAACTTTTTTTTTAAATTGTAAATAGGCTATATGTTATAAGCAGACACTTTAAACTCTTTTTATTCAAAACCTATTATTTGTTATTTTAAACACATAATAAAAATAACAAGGTTTTGATTAATTTTTTTTTTTTTTTTACCTTTTTGTATCCTTGATGGATTTAGACCGTTTGAATGGTACTAATGACCACCACGCAGCGATTATTCAAAGTTTACTGGAAGAAGATGATGGAATCGGTAATGAAAGTTTGGACGAGTCTTCAGATAGTGAAAATGAAGATGTCATTGAAAAGCGGGAAAGTGATTCTGACACGTGTCAAGATGATACTGATGAATAGTTTGAAAATAACAATGATCCTTACTATCTCGGTAAAGATAAAATTACCAAATGGAAAAAATGAGAAATACTCAGAAGGTGCGAACCAGATCACAAAATCTAATTAGACCATGGAGTCGTCTAATTTTTTGGAGTCGTCGGAAATGCAAAAAAGCCAAAATCACCCTTTGAGCCATGGAATTTTTTAATAACTGATGAAATATTAGAAAAGATTTTACTTTGTACAAACCAGTATATTGATGTTATAAGGCCAACTTTTGCTCGTGAAAGTGTTACTTTATTGAACTGAAGGCACTATAAGAATTCTCAGATACAATGCACCCGTTCGTGTCCGAGGGTTAAAAATGGTGATTACATTTGACGCAAGATTTTGTTAGTATAAAATATATTTCAATGTGGTGGCGAGTATTTTATTTACTTAAAGAGCGTTTACGAAACCATTTCCAAACGTCTATATTAAGATTATAATATTTTTTGAAACTTGATTTAAATGTGTTATAGAAATAGTATCTGTTAAAAATGCACCTATGAACGGAGAACAATATGTCCTTAAAGGAGTAGGCCTAAAAAAATGACATTTTACATTTCATAGATGACCGGTCCACTACCACCAGTATCACGGTATTGACTTTGGTAGTGCGTGGTAACTTATACAAAAAAGAGGCATAACGCCATTTACTTACAGGATGATTCGCTTTTCAACATTTTCCTGAAATTTTAATTTTGGTACTTAAAAATGTAGTAACACAATACAACATTGATAATGTATACAAGGATAATGTCAAGAATGGAATAAAGCAGAATTAAGATATTCAAAAATATGTTGAACAGGGAAAAATACGGACAAAGAGGTATACATACATGTATGTGTTTATATTTATATAATTTGTGAAAAGATTTATACCTCATATATATATTTATTTTAATAAATATAATTATGCTTAAACATAAATACTTACTTAAATAAAAGATGTAGAAAATTAAAAAATATCATTTAATAAATGCATATAAGATTTATATATGTACAAAATATGTGTTTAAAAAAAATATGATACATTTAAAATCTGACGATGACGTTATAACCGTCGAAACTAGTTATCCAACGGATAAATACATTGGATTGTTCGACGGAATGAATTAAGGTATTTATAACCTTTATATATGTTACCGGCAAAGTACGAAATCCAGGCATTGTATAGAATGCCTAGACATTCTATACAATGACTAGGGGTTTTGGGCAAAGTGTGAAATGGAATAAAAATTACATTAATGTCAGCACTTTGCCTAGGCATTGTATTTAGTGACTAGGCATTTTATAGAATGCCTAAAGGGTCAGTGGGCAAAGTATGAAATATAATTAGAATAAAAAAAAACTAAAAGACTTACCTAAACTGTTTAGTCACAGTATTTTGCCAATAACAGTATGATTATAATATTTGTATAATTATAATATTTCGTCGTATTATCACTTTATATAATTAGAATAAAAAAAAAACTAGAGGACTTACCAAAACTGTTTAGTCACAGTATTTTGCCGATAACAGTATGATTATAATATTTATATAATTATAATATTTCGTCGTATTATCACTTTATATAATTAGAATTAAAAAAAAAACTAGAAGACTTACCTAAACTGTTTAGTCACAGTGTTTTGCCGATAACAGTATGATTATAATATTTATATACGGCAATTATAATATTTCGTAGTATTATCACACTATTTATAATTTGAATGAGTTGCCTAAACTGTTCGTTTCTACACAAAAAAGAACAAGAACAATCCGGCAACGCTGTCAGGACGGTAAGAAAAACATGTCGGCACTTTACAATGTAAATTTCTAAATAATTCATACTTTGCCTGATGCGCCTGCGGGCATTGTATAGAATGACTAGGCAAAGTATATAATGCGCGATATTTCATACTTTACCTGCCCCGGTTTAGGCATTGTATATAATGCCTAGTCATTCTATATAATGCCTGATTTCGTACTTTGCCGGTGACATATACATTAAAATGTATGTTTCTTAGAGACTTTAAGTCAAAAACTGCTAGCAACGCCACGCCTTTGTAGTTCTTTTATAGATTTTATTATGATTTTGTGTTGTCTGTTTTAACAGGACAGTAAGCTAAAGTAATATTCTCGAATTTTGTACACATGTTAGAGTTCTTTTAAATCGCAACAGTTTACTTTTAAATTTAAATGTTAAGAAGTAATGAAGTTTAAGATGAATGCTGGCACGTGAAAATTGGCGAAATTGTGTTCTGGTTGTTTCACCAGAATAAATGTGTTAAATAAAAACTGACTTAGCAAAATCAGGTTTTTATACATGATAAGTATACATTACCATATTCATAAGGTCATTTAAAAAGCATACGCAACTAGTTTGACAGTATAAATACCTGTAGATTACGAGATCATCGTTTGAAACTTGAACAAAGCTGGATGGTCGGGCTAGGTTATTGATGAATTGGTTAATACTAGAAGAAACTGTTTACACGTCACTTGACATTAGAACAAATCGAATTAAGCACTGCACTTTTGAAGTGCTGACATTTAGTATGTACAATAAACGTTTCTCTACTCTTACATTACATATTTAGATTTGGTTTTATGAGCCCTCAACACACTGTTTCGAAAGATATCGGAGAGTAAAGCTTTGACTTTACCGTCAGGAATAAAGCTATATTGGCTATATTTCTGATTAACTTGATAAACCTTCTTTGTAAATTATGGCATTATTTTTAAGAGCTAAGAAGTAATGCCATATTGATAGTATTGCTTGTTTACTATCAAATCGATGGTACCAATATATTTTTACTTAAACAAATTTTCGGTTCAAGTTTTAAAAGCTATTATTAAATAATTCGAAAACGCAGCTGCACCGCTGACGTGAGTTGAGCAAATTTCCAAAACTAAGTTTATAGGCCTATGATCTAGGGTTTCAACCAACAATTTGGGAAATAAGTCTATTCACGACGGTGCTGAATAGCTGCAAAATGATTCGCACGCCATTCCGCATATTAGGAGTACCTTCAATACACAATGCATTGCGTGCTTCGCATGCCATTCCGCATATTGGGAGTATCTTTAACACAAAATGCATTGCGTTCTTCGCACGCCATTCCGCATGTTGGGAGTATTTTCAATGCACAATGTATGGCGTGCTTCGCACGCCATTCCGCATGTTGGGAGTGTCTTCAATACAGAAAGCATTGCGTTCTTCGCACGCCAACTCCCGTATTGGGCGTATCTTCAATACACAATTCATTGCGTTCTTCGCACGCCAACCCCACGGTAGAATCCACCACATGACTTTGAACCAGGTACTTTTATGCTATTTTACGTTTTGATCGATTTTGGGGGAACCAAGCGAGCTATAAGGTCACGTAAAAAAACAAAATATGCAGAGTAATATCCTAAATTTATATTATTTTTAGAAAAAATTCAAAAATAAATTCATTCTCGCAGAAAAAAATTATAAAAATGTGCTTCCGGTTGTTGGATTATTTGGCTATCGAACTCGTCCGAGCGACGTAGGCCAACGTGTACCAGATTTGGACCAAATCGGACTTATAATGCGGCCGCTAGAGTGCGAAGACATACATACTTATATATATATATATATATATACATATATAAATATGATTTTTAATGACACCCAAAAACGTGTTCTGGGGAACATGATCGGTGCTAATTTGCTACTCCCGACCTTGGGTCTTACCGTAAGGTCCACTGCATAGCTCATTTTTCCTATGGAAATTCTCTAATGATATTAAGTTTAAAATATTTTTCTTTTGTTTAATTTTGGTAATTATTATCAAATTTAACTCTTTCCTGTGTTTTTATATGGCTCCTTTAACCGTACGACAAGTAAGCGCTGATTAATATAAATGTGTTATAACTGTTTACAATTGTTAAGCTTTAAAATAATAAAAATTGTAAACACAAACATATTCTTGATAATATAAATTTTTTAAACTCACATTACGTCTTATTTATTTAGACTATCATCATAGGGAGGTTATCCAAATACAATGGTTATCCAAATACAATGCTATCATCCTCTTGAGCTTATAAACACCAGATATTTATATTGCGTACTTTCAGCTTATAGATGGAATCTCAGCTTGATTTGAAAAGCAGCTGTCAAAGTAATGTCTGGAGTTAAATTTTTGTGTTTATATGTGTGCTCTTGATTACTTTAAAAAAACATATATTCGATCCATCTTCACTTATATACCAAATAACTTTTTTGTAATACAACGTCTAAGATTGGCTAGGCAAAAAGTGAATAGCGATAATTTTGTTCAGAACAACATAAATTCAGATGCACAAATTTGTAAAACAATAAAATCATTGACCAACTTAAATGAGGTAAATGTTTCTGATGCAAATTTCCATAAAATATGGAATAAAGAAGTGTACTTCATAAAAATTGAAATAGAAGAATATTTCTGAAACAGAAACTTCCTTGAACTAAATTAATTAGTACTTCAAAGTAATGACATTACTGTTTATGTTTTTTTTTTTTTTTTTGTGGGTTGCAGGGTCCTAAACAGAATCCCTGCCGGCGTCGACCAAAAAAGATCTTTTGCCCCCTTGATTTTCCTAATTACTCCCACCCAGTTATACCTGTATTCCTGATAAAAGAACAGATGCTACCTATTGGGTTTAATAGGATGGTTTCCCTTTCCTGCCCTAGTGGGCCCAAGGTGAAAGTTCTGGCTCTACCTAGAGCCTCACATTCCAGAAGGATGGTTCCGCCGATTCTTCAGCCATTCCACATTTCCTACACATACTCTCCTCAGCAATCCCTATTCTATGTAGGTGTTTCCTGAGATGACAATGCCCTGTTAATAGGCCAACCACCCATCTCATGTTATCCCTTCCTAGCGAGATAAGTTCTTCTGCATGTTTCCTGCCTGGCTTGAACATCTTCCTGGCAAGTCCACCTGTTCCTGAAACCTTCCAGGCTTTGCTTTGCCCTCCTGCATCCACATCTCAACCGATGCTCTGGCATGCCCATAGGAAATCCCAAGTACCGGCTCAGGGCCCACAAGAGGAGCCTCAGACCCTTTCCTGGCTAGCTCATCTGCTCTCTCATTACCATCAATGCCTGAGTGCCCAGGGACCCAGCACACAGAAACCTCGTTCCCCTGGCTAAGCTTCATCAATGCCGAGAGGCAGTGCCAAACCACTTTAGATTTTACTCTATATGAATTTAGCGCTTTGATCGCTGCTTGGCTATCCGAGAAAATTAGGATGTTCTTACCTTTGTATCCCATTCTAAGATTCTCTTATATGCACTCCGAGATCGCACAAACTTCTGCCTGAAAAACAGTAGCATGTTTGCCTAGATACAAGACAGTGGAGCCCTCAAGTTGAACCCCATTGACTCCACCCCCTGTACCCACCTCCGTTTTCGAGCCATCTGTAAACCAGACTATATCCTGCTCGTCGTACAAACTCTTTCCAGACTCCCATTCTTCCCTAGAGAAGATTTTTGTCTTGAAGAGTTTCTCAATAGAGAGTTTTGGAATCATGTGGTCTGACGGCATGTTTAAAACTTCCTTAGAGACCACCTGATTTATTTTGCAATGGCCTACCGCAGGCCATCTTGTTCTCCAGCAGCCTACCTGCTGCAGTCTATACGCCCCCATCCTGGCCTGTCCCTGTATAATCACACGAAGAGGAGGGAGATCCAGGAGGGCATTCAAAGCATCCGTCGGAGTCGACCTCATAGCACCCGTGACTGCCAGACAAGCCATCCTTTGGACACTATCCAGCCTCCCACCAACAACACTCTGAACTGTTTTAGGCCACCATACTACCGCCGCATAGGCGACTAGTGGTCTAATGATCATGGTGTAAATCCACAAAACCATCTTTGGTTTTAACCCCCATGTTTTACCTACAGCCCTCTTACATACAAACATAAGATTCTTGGCCCTAGTTATCACCCTCTCCATCTGCGGATTCCAGGTAAGTCTTCTATCCAGCAGGATACCCAAGTACTTTACCTGATCCTCAAATGCTATCTCCTGCCCAAAGAGCTTAAGCAGTTGATTAATCTCCAATTTCCTTTTTCTTGTAAAGGGAAAAAGAGAGATTTTTCCAGGATTTACAGCCAGCTGTTCCTCCTGACACCATCTTTCAACCAGAGTAAAGGCAGTCTGCATGAGTTCACTGACAATCTTCAGATCTCTGCCTCTTACCACAATGACAACGTCATCGGCATAACCCTGGGTGTAATATCCTTGTGCATTCAGCCTCCGCAGAAGCTTGTCCACTACAAGGTTCCATAGCAGGGGGGAAAGAACACCACCCTGAGCACATCCACGCCTAGCCCTGACCATGATAGATTCATCATACAGGGATGCCTGAATTTTTCTGCTGCTTAACATGGCATCAACCCATCCTACAACAGTTTTGTTCACCCCACACCCCTCTAACGACCTCAACATCGACTGGTGTGAAGTGTTACTGAAGGCATCTTCTATATCCAGAAAAGCCGCCAGTGCTACTTCCTTACTTTCCATGCTTTCCTCCAGCCTGCTCACAAGTTGATGTAGAGCTGCATCTGTGGATCTGCCTGGCCTATACGCAAACTGATTTTCGTGCAAGGCTGAATTCCTTTGCACTGTCTCCCGAATATCTCTATCCAGTATTCTCTCCATTGTCTTGAGTAGAAATGAGTTTAAGCAGATGGGTCTGTATGCCTTGGCCTGAGCATTACCCGCTCTTCCAGGCTTTGGTACAAACACCACCCTAGCCACCGCCCATTGCCTTGGAACATGGCCCAAGGCAAGACTCGCCCGAAACATCTCCGCAAGCACCGGCCTGAGTTCTTCCAATCCCTCCTTGAGGAACAGAGGAAGAATCCCGTCCGGCCCCGGAGCCTTGTGCGACTTAATGGCCCATTCCACACTTCAATCTGAAATGATTCTCCTTGCACAGTTCCAATCCGCCCTACGCGGCACTACACTGGTGCATAGAGACAAACCCTCTTCATCTCTCTCAGAGTCCGGAAAGTGGCATGCCAAGAGGGCTTCCAGCGTTTCCAACCCCGACCGAGTGTAAGAGCCATCTGGTTTTTCCAGAGAACCTACCACATTAGTACGATCAGCCTTGAGGACCTTCTGAAGTCTGGCAGCTTCAGAGCATGTTTCAACTCTTCCACAGTACTGCCTCCAAGAGTCCCTCTTTGCTTTCCGGATTGCCAAGTTATACTCCGTGAGTATCTTGTGGTATGGATCCCAGCACCCGAGACGAGCAGAGGTCTTGAACCTTTTTCTTACCTCCCTCTTCATCCTAGCAATGTCCCCATTCCACCACCTTACCTTACCATATTCTTTCCTTTCAATGAGGGGACAGTTGACCTGATAAGCACGCTGCACAGCAGCTTGCAGCTGCTCCGCTGCCTCTTCCAACATACTTACCTCCCTCACCTCAGTACTAAACTCCTGCACAGCCTGCCCCAAATCCTCCCTGAATTTATTCCAGTTAGTTTTTTTGGGGTTTCTGTATCTTGAGTTTACAAATTGTTTACTCATCAATTCAAATTGGATATGCTGGTGGTCTGCCAAAGATGGCTCCTCCGCGACTCTCCAACCCTTAATGAGTTTAGCCGTATGTTGAGTACATAAAGTAATATCTAGAACCTCTCTCCTCTCTCTAGTGATGAAAGTAGGTTTGTTACCTACATTTACTATATCTAGATCTAACCTAGAAATGTAGTCAAACAGAGCCATACCTCTAGCATTGCAATTTGTGCTGCCCATGCAGAGTGATGAGCGTTGGAATCCACTCCAAGGACTAGGTGTTGCCCTTTCCTCTTTGCTTCCTCCACGAGACGTCCAACTTCTTCAGTTTATGTTAGTAAAATTATTACTTTGTTTCTTTGAAGTATTTAAACAAAACACCCTGAAAACTCTCTAGTCGTTCGCATAGTCAAACATGAGGTGCCAAACACCAACTTGACATAAACAAACAGACGGACATAGTGATTGCTTAAAATAGTATAAAATTGTTTTTTATTTGGGGTTTTATGGAAGTTATTTTTTACATGTATTCTTTTCTTTACGAGTATTTTTCCATCCAAACCATTAAGTTTTATAACTTTCCAATAAATAATTTTAGAAAAAATTATCCACTATAATCAATATTACTTTATGGAAGTTATGAAAAATTAAAGTATACAAAATACAACAATATACTGATATCTTTTAGTTAGAAAACATAACATATTTCTTTATGACGAATATAAATCCTTTTGTTGTAATATGTGCACAGTTTGAGTACAGTTTATTAGTTGAACTGTTTGTATTAAAAGATCTTTCTCAATATTTGCAAACCCCAATTTCCAAAACTATTCCCACCTTCACGTGGATACTTTAGCCTTTAGAGATTAGGATTATCTGGCAAACTGCCAAAATATAAAGAAGCAATGTCCCAAATCTAAGTTTTCTTAATCCTTCTGAACAGATTAGGCGTGGCAGTTTGCTGAGTACGAGAAATACTTAAGTAATATCAAGCATAGATAAAGTATTAAATAGATTACAGTTCGTAAATAAGTTATTGATATGTAATACTTTCTCACATTTCCTCGTGCTGTTTTATAACATAATTAATTACCAAACTAGCAAAACAAAACTTTTTCAACCACTCAACTTACTAGATACTAAAATGATTTTATTTTCTTTCGATCAATTTTATTTTAAACTATGTAATAAAAAAAAAACTGTAAACATGTTTCCTATTAGTACTTTACAACGCACAATATAAGAATAGAACTGATAAAATATATGCTAGTATAAGTTCGCCACACCTATTCAACCTGCGATTTCCCTTACTACCTGCTATTTTAAAGCTAAGCTGTGTTTTGTTTCTTTTAAACAACCTCAGTTTTGAATTGGGTGGTTGAAAACGTTTATTACTTCGGCTCGCATTAAAATTCCAAAGTATTGAAGTTTTGCAAAATTCTAAAAAATTTGCCCCCCCTTTTTATTACTTTTCTCAACGTTTTCGAAATCTCTAAACACGATAAAGCAATACAAATATTTCTGTCCGTGTGTCTGTATGTGTGACTGTATGTCTGTGGATACGATATGTGCACTCACAGACGTCGTAGAAAACTTCTGTTTGTGCCAAAATCTTCGTAATTTTATTTCGGAGAGTTGAAAAGCTTTTGATATTTCTAGCTTGACAGCAACGTGACGTTCGTCAAGTTGTGACATGAACATTCGAACATTCTTGACATTCGAACACGAACATTCGAAAGTTCGTGACAAGAACATCACATTTTTTAAGTGAAAACTTCTTTGGGCGCATTAGGCACTTTTTTCGTGATAAAAAATAATTGAACTCGATTGACGTCACCGTCACCGTCGCCGTTACCGTCACCGTCACCGTCACCACTTGAAGTTTATAGTATATAGTAATACAGCCGCGTTGTGCACTTTTCATTAGCTGTCGTACCAGGCTTAGTTCAGGTAAATAAGTAAAACTTTATATAGCTGTCGTGTCCGGCTTCGGTCAGGTAAATAAGGAAAGGTTTTACAGCTGTCGTACCCAACTTCGGTCATGTAAATAAGGAACAGATGGTTATATTTGAGATACATAAGTTAAATAATTTATAGATGTCGCACCAGTATTGTGTCAGGTAAATAAGGAACACATTTTTTTAGCTGTCGTACCAGGCTTAGTTCAAGTAAATAAGTAAAACTTTTTATAGCTGTCGTGCCCAGCTTCGGTCAGTTAAATAAGAAAATTTATTACAGCTGTCGAATCCTACTTCGATCATGTAAATAAGGAACAGATGTTTATATTTGTCATACCATTTTTTTTATAGCTGTTGTACCCTCTTTAGTCAGGTAAATAAGGAAACCGGCTTCGGTCATTTACATTTTTTTTAGCTGCCATACCAGGCTTAGTACAAGTAAATAAGTCAAACTTTTTATAGCTGTCGTACCCGGCATCGTTCATGTAAATAAGTAAAAAAATTGCATAGATGTCGTAAAAGACTTAGTTCAGGTAAGTAAGGGAAACTTTTTTTATAACTGTTTCCGTCTCTTCTTCACAATTATTTAAGGCTACATCGCATCTCCGAAAATACTTTAGGCTCTATCTTATCTCCACAATTATTTAAGGCTAAGTCGCATCTCCTCAATTATTTAAGATCCCATTACAACATTAATACATTGATTAAAAATACTTCTTAATGACTCGAAATAAAGTTAACTGTATGAAGCTAAGATGTTTTCACTTCTGACGGCAGTCCCACGACTGCCTGTTTTTTCTAAGTGTTCATCTTGTTGTATTTTTTAATTTGGTGATAATAATGTAAAAAGCTGTAAGACAAATATCAACTTACTTATATATCAATCAGATTTTGAGATAGTAACTAACAAGCTAAACAAATAATCAAAATGCAATGTACTCGTAAAACTTGAAATAAACTATTAATAGACATTTACATAGCTACTATTTCACTAATCAGAATTATATTTTCTTTACGATATATATTTTAGTAACTATTCTCCATCCATTTTAACATTATACCATGTTCTAAGAAAGAAAAAAAACTAAGCCTGCCTTTTGTATACCGGTATCTCAAAAACTATAATCTATTGAGTGTATTAAAATCAATATTTATGTAAGCCTTATTTTCCCGTTTGAATAACTAAAATTTTAATATGTTACTTTATCCAGCCCACAAAGAATTACCTGTCCACAATAAATTCAAACATAGAACAGTTTATTAAGTCCATGTAACCGCATTCCATGGGATTATTTGTAGTTATGACAACGTAAATGACTTATTATATTATTAACCAGCTAAATAGCTGTAGTTGATGCATAATCAACTGAGGAAATGATAATTATTATATTACATCTAGGGATTACATCGCAGATTTATAAAAGATGATCAGCTTAAATAATTCAACACACAGAGCAACTAAACTTACTATAACTTAAAAGATTGTATTTACAACTTCGCTTAAACCTTTGAGAGAGACCGTCTAGTATCGAAATAAAATCAAAATTAAATATTTGTTTGGTACTAGCAAAACAAAACCATATTCCAGATTTTTATCTAGCAAATTTTAAGTTTAATATATAAGAGGAAATAAAGAAAATAGAACAATGAAGTGGTCAATAAATGAAAGATTTTAGAGTGGAAGTTTAGTCCAGGCTTGGGAAAATTTATATAGATGGGTATTTTGCAAAAAATAAGATTTTCTGGTTCGTCCTCTACGTCATGGTGCGCACCTAATCTCAGTGGCACGCGCGTTTTAATTCCATTTCAGGTGTATGTGTAGAGTCTATTTATTTTAATGTGTGACTATCTCTTCCAAGAGGTTACAATTTGGTGATGGAGTCCTAAAAACTACGACTAGAAGTCACGTGACAGACCAATAAAGTAATAAATTTATCTGTTTCTTTTATACCAATAACTAATTATTTTTCCTTTCAAAAATAATTCTTTGCATTTGAAGTTGTATACAAAGACCCATATAACCTTATAGCCATGAAGAGTAAATCTGAAAGCTTGCTTGAATTGTCTAAGTAATATTCTTCGAGTGTATTCTGGTAAATGTCAATTTGTCTACAATATAATTTCACCCAAGTACAAACGTAAAACAATAGTGCGATTAAATTTAGTATATCTGGATGAGTTTTTGACTTTTTTTTAGCGGATCTGTACATTTTTGGCACCGCTTAAGGGAAGAAGTTATGACATAATTGTATTAGTCTTTTTAGTCTTTATTTAAATAGCATGCAAAATATGTATACATTCATTGTAGCATGTATGCCACCTGTTAAGACTCTATCTGTAAGTTTCAAAAACTCCAAAGTAATATTATCACAACACCACATTTCTAAGTTGCTGCGGTGTTCTAAGTTGATTTAATAAATGTAACTAACTCCAACAAAGAGGTGTAAAGTATGGGTTAGTTTAAAGTTACAAGTTTGATGTTATGTGTCTGACAAGCTTTAATCATGAATGTGTTTTAGGATATCTGCAAAACTATGTTACAAATACTGACAATAATCGTTTTAATAATTATTTCAAATGTAAAAGTTGTAATGCTATTTTTTCTTACCATTTTGTGTAAGTAGTGTGTTTTGAAATTATTATATTATCAACATTATTTTTGTGTGTTTAAACTCAACGGCAGGAATAAATTATGAAATTCTAAATTACAACTTCAAAACTAGTTGACATTGTTTGCATCTTGTTTATCACTACAGAAGTACGTAACTAAGTTTTTTTTTTAATATTCTTCGTTTCATTCTTTGATAAAATAAACAAACTCGTAAAAAATACTTGAAATTCCAATTATTTTTCTATCTATATAGTAAATTGGTGGAGATAAGATAATGTTCTCTATATAAATCGTCTATAGTTAATACTATCTGCTTCTTAAATATTGTTTTCACGATACTACTGGAATATCAGTTGCTTTTCTATTGCGTATATTGCCAGGTAAAGTTTGTCGTATCAGCACTAGTGAGGATATAGTGTATTTCACAACTACTGAGAAAAGTGTGATTTTCCTGGTGCGAGTCGTATTTAAATTGCGAGTCGTAGACGAGCAATTTAAGAGAACGAGCATCTGAAAATAACAGCTTTTTTTTAATTCTTGTTAAATATAGGCCTAATCCTATTTATTTTTCAATGAAGTAACATTTTGATTTTGTAAAAACATAATTTTTGTTTGTTTGTTTTGTAGTAAATAAGAGTAAATAAACTTTTAAATTCGTAATATTCATATTTTTTGCTGTTGTATCAAATAATTTTTTGCTGTAGTATCGTAAAAAATAGTGTTCAAAACTCGTGGGAAAATGTTCTTTTCAGATGCTCGTTCTCTTTAAATTGCTCATTAAATTGCAATTTAAATACGACTCGCACCAGAAAAATCACACTTTCCCCACTACAGTAGTTGTGAAATATACTATTTCTCTTCCACTCTGACT
>JAGFPH010000889.1:356773-379968 GCA_018207615.1 Philaenus spumarius | reverse complement strand
TTTACCCCCATGTCGGACATGTCTTAGTTAACAAATAAGCACTGGAGGGTAAAAATACACTAGGAAATATTTACCCCCATGTCGCACATGCTTTGGTTCGCTAATAATCAGTGGGGGGAAAAATACACTAAAAAATATTTACCCCCATGTTGCACATGCTTTGGTTCGCTAATAATCAGTGGGGGGTAAAAATACACTAGGAAATTTTTACCCCCATGTCGGATATGTCTTAGAGCGGTCACCACTGGCCGGCCCATGTTACTAATGCCGAAGGGGTATGTCAGCTGTCTTTAGATCTCCGCACAGGCCTATTGGCCCATGGCGACGGGCAACTGTGGTTTTAATTTAAAAAAATAATAAAAAAAAATAATTTATTTGTAATTCAACTTTATTTTATTAAAAGTTTTAAAACATAGAAAGTATTTATTTGGAATAAAAATACACACAAAAGGCACTAGTCATGAAAAATCTGTACCTTTATTAACTTAAAAGTCTTGTTCAAACTGCTTGCCTTCACGTCTGATGCATGCTTGTGATCTTGTTCTCATTGCAGCAACTGTATAATTTTTCGACTGCCGCCCGACGCTCGTGGGTTTCTTTACTTTCAACAAACATATGACATTGGTTAGAAAGACAAAATTAAGTACTGTATTTTTGATACGTATACGTTCATGGCATACTAACGACCACTTATATACAAAATTTCAAGAAAATCCGATGGTAAAAAAAAGATGCTAATTTTTGCGAATATACTTTCGGAATTTTTAAATCGGTTCAAGGATGTATTTATTCTTTAAACACCATGAATTATGGAATAAACAACACCAATGGATTCACTTTCTGTTATGGGACTACTTGCCATTGTTATTTTCACACGAAGCATATATTTTAAAATTACTCCCTCCCCGGGTTACACCTGAATTTATGTTAAAGTCCAAATTTCAAGAAAATCCGACGGTAAACAAAAAATATGCTAATTTTTGCGAGTATACATTAGGAATTTTGTATTCGGTTCAAGGGTTGATTTATTCTTTAAACACCATGAATTATGGAATAAACAACACCAATGGATTAACACTTTCTGTTATGGGACTACTTGCCATTGTTATTTTCACACGAAGCATATATTTTAAAAGTACTCCCTCCCCGGGTTACACCTGAATTTATGTTAAAGTCCAAATTTCAAGTGTAAACAAAAAAGATTCTAAATTGTGCGGTTATAATTTTGGAATTTATCATTCTGTACAAGAGTTTATTTATTTTTGAAACCTCATAAAGGATTTAAACTTTCTGTTGTGGGACTGTTTAACATTGTCATTTTCACAGGAAGTATATATTTTTTAAATACTCTCTACCATGGTTACACTTGAATTTCTGGACAAAAGTAAATATCACTTAAGTCTACGGTAAAGATATAGTAGGCCTATATTGTGATTTCCCTATAAATACTGGTCTCTCACTAAGTATTTCCGTCAGCACTAGCTCCTCGTGTGACGTCATGTGGTTGACTGTGGGAATGTTGCCGCTTGTATCGTAGAAACATCCGCCGTTCAGGCAACGCCGCTTGCACTTGCTAGTAACGCTCGCCGCCCACCGCTCACCACTTGTATCGTAGCCACATCCGCCGTTCAGGCAACGCCGTTTGCACTTGCTAGTAACGCTCGCCGCCCACCGCTCACCGCTTGTATCGTAGCCACATCCGCCGATCAGGCAACGCCGCTTGCACTTGCTAGTAACGCTCGCCGCCCACCGCTCACCGCTTGTATCGTAGCCACATCCGCCGTTCAGGCAACGCCGCTTGCACTTGCTAGTAATGCTAGCCGCCCACCGCTCACCACTTGTATCGTAGCCACATCCGCCGTTCAGGCAACGCCGCTTGCACTTGCTAGTAACGCTCGCCGCCCACCGCCCACCGCTCACCGCTTGTATCGTAGCCGAGGTCTTAAGGTTCGCACATACTTGCGCGGTGCGCGCGCTGCTCGTGCGCATTGAATTCGTCTTATTCGTAACCGACGATCCCTCTCCTGTCGGGGTTTTCAACGAACACTTTGAATGTACGCCGCGCCGTTCATATTTGGACGGGAGCGTGAAAGGTTTGTCGTTTTTACCGCGCATGTGATTATTGTTTTTCAAGACATCAATTTTACAGTGATTAAATATGGACTGTTCAGAAGCGAATACCTACAGAAACCAATCCATTATTTGGATCCTCTGCAGAAGGATAATTTTTTTAAAATATGAAAGCAGATACTTGGCGAGAAATATCCGCGGAGATGGATATATCTGCAGACCAGTGTAAAAAAATATGTATATTTGCTGTCTTCATACAGCTTATTATATTTTCTTCTTTTTTTTTTTCATTGTGGAAAGGTCCCGAATCACTAATATATAATAAATTAATAATAAAATATTACCTTTTATGTCCGTCAAGTGATCCACTTATGTGAAAAAACACACTACCGCGGTTTCAGATGATATCACTCATCCATCATCAGGTGAAATTATCACTCCTAAGAGGTCGTAATTAACATTAAAAAATTGTCAGACATATAACAGCACAAATACAAAAACACACAAACAACGTACACGTTTAACACAAATTGGAACACCCGTCCCATGTGGTCATCACAGATGCGGTGTCAGAACGGAGTTAATGTTAATGTTAATACGACCTCTTAGGAGTGATAATTTCACCTGATGATGGATGAGCGATATGATCTGAAACCGCGGTAGTGTGTTTTTTCACATAAGTGGATCACTTGACGGACATAAAAGGTAATATTTTATTATTAATTTATTAGCTTATTATATGATATAATAATAATATAGGCTATTGACCGTTTATTTCTTGCGATTTCAAATCCATCATAAGTTCTGACCTATTTCTTTTTTTAAGTTCAGTGTGCCACCAACGTCGAGGATTGTTTTTGGACAAACTTTCTATTATAGTTGTGGACAACGCAACTCTGAACCAGGAAAAGGCTAGCGTCTAGCGGATGTACAGCGGATGCGAAGCGATGCTGGTTCAGAGTTTCGCTGTCCACAACAAACTATAGTAATGCCGCACCACTCGTCGTCATAATCACGAGATTTTCCCGACGCGTAGACATATTTACAACTTCACTGCAAAAAGGAAACCGAATGTCCGGGGGTTTCCTTTGGGTCGCCGGGAGGGGGAAACCCCCCCCCCCCCCTTGGGCTCCTAAACTTACACTAGGTGAAACAGACTCACGGCAAAAAAAAAAATATATATATATTTCAAGCAATTTTAGAAAAACTGAAAATTAATTAAGTTTTGGTCGGTAATTTGGCCTACATTACTTCAAATGGACGGGTTTTGTTACTTTTCATTTTAGTATAATTTAAACGGTAAAATTATTATTTGTTAGGTACCGGTAGTATAAAAGTAGGTTTTAGTCCTAATTCGAGTTTGAATTAACCAATCATTGTACCAATACAATAGTACAAAGCTATGAGCCACTAGAGAACACTGACACCCCTTTCTTATTCAAATATTTCAAATGAACTCGTCCAGACGGTATTTGACAAATTTGAGTGTTGAGACGAGTAAGCGTTCTCTCGCGGTGTGGTGATTAACTAAGGTGATTTAGTTTTGATTATTTAGGTTATATTCTTATTTGATCGTGAGAATGGACATGTCCTTCTCTTATAGGACATGTCCTTTGTTATACTTTCCTTAAAGCAAGAAAGCTGACATTTTGTTCATTTATTTCTTACAAGATAAAAAAAAAAAAACAGTTTTTCGTTTTATCATGTTCTGCTAAGGGGTGAAATTTAGGAACAACCCCTATATCTATAAATATTAATTTAATACCGTCAAGGAACGTGACATATTTAGTACACATATTGCTCATAGGCGCTAGAGGCGCACTAAGATAGGATTTTAAAATATTTGGCGTTTTAGGGTTGAAACATCCCATAAAACCATAAAAAATGTTGTTTGTTTACTTTCTTTAAAGCTGAAATTTTTTTAATTTATTTCTTACAAACGCATATAAAAAGTAAATGAGTTTTATATTTTGTTGCGTGATGCTATAGCTTTGAAAATGTGATAACAACCCCTAAAAACTATAAATATTTATTTTTATACTTTCCTTAAAGCTATAGATCTGAAATTTTTAACATTTATTTCTTACAAGATACATATAAAAAATAAACCAGTTTTACATTTTGTTACGTGCTGATAAGGGTCTGCTCCAGTAAACGAGAAAGCAACCGGAAACGAAAGCGCTTCTCACTATATCCCTATCTAAACAGTGCAATTTCTTGCAGCTGAACGCTTTGACATTGCCTCATTTCAAACCATTTTATAAGTCTATCTTTTCTAATTAAGTGTTGAAAAAAAAAAAACTGAATATTCTTTATAAAATTTCGGACCCGGCTTACAAATTATTTTTCATTATTAATTTTGTATTGTGTTAGGAAAAAAATTCAAACTTTGTACTTACAAAATGTCAATTTCATAACAAATCAAAAGCATTTAAAAAAAAACTAAATTGCAAAACGGATGCGTATTGTGACTGTGCTTAAAACGAGACCTTGCAAACAATTTTATGATAAAAAATAAACGAAATAAATGGTTTGAAATTTAACATTGCTCTTATGGGATAAAAATGCAAGATGGCCGCTACTACAGCAGACCCTTAAGGGTTGAAAATGTAATAACAACCCCTAAAAACAATAAATATTAATTGGTATTCTTTCCTTAAAGCTAGAGAGCTGAAATTTTGCACTTATTTATTTTAAGAAAATATTTTAGACGTAAGCTGATCAAAACAATCCCGATCTATACATTCGCATATTGAAGAAGTATCTGGGTGATCTGCAAACATCTAGCTAAGACTGTGATTTACCAGTCTGTAGATTAAGCGGTTGAAAAAGAAGACGCTCTTCAATCTATTTTTTAAATTTTTTTATTGATTTAATATATTCGGCACACATACCGTGACGAAGACGATTGACGGGCAACCAGTGAACAATATATACCAAACTAATTGAAAATACATGTTATAATTCACTGTCGTGAAATAATAGATGAAAGAAAATGAGAGAAAAATATTACAATTACTTATGAATCGTAGTGATGAAAAAAAAAATCCCTGCAGCGAAGCACGGGTATTCAGCTAGTACTTAGTATAAGAGAAAGTTATGTGAAAAAATCGTAAAAAAAATCGAATTTGATATTTGCGGAAATATCCCTTTTAAGGTGTCCAGAGTTTTGCAATGCTGTCTGTGTGTGTGTGTGTGTAGAGTTAAAGCTTAAACTGATGGGCCGATTTATTTTTCACAATTTGTAGCCATAATGATGGTGGTTAATTTGACGCCTCCTGTATGTCTGTAACGATATCGGTTCAAAAGTTATTGGGGATCGAACTCATTACCAGGGCAAAGTCACTTACCAATGACATGATTTGCTTTTGCTGTCCGACAGGGCAATTTTTATTACCGGTACTGCACTTTTTATTTCTAACAGTAAGATGGTAAGATTGATTTTTATTTTTACTTTCTCCGCCCTATACGTAATATATGGAGAAAGTATTGTTTTCGTCCAAATTTTCGATGACAATGTCTTCAACAATGCCTGAAAAACAGCAAAGGAAACAAAGAAAACCCCTTCACCAACAAACATTAACTCAAAAGTAGTGCTAGCAAATCAAAGGGATATTCACATCTAGGATCTGTTAAGCCATGAGTTATTAGGCTATCTGAAAAGTTTAGCTCACCCAATTAACATTTCAAGAATAGTGTTAATACGTCTGACTTGATACTCACTATTCGATATCACTAAAAGTAAAGTATTGTTAAATGAAAAAGCAAAAATAACAACTGTAATATTTTATATATAACATTTTTATTTTCCTAAATATAAACTCTTTCATTTAATGTAATGTGATATTATTGTATGTAACTGTACCCTTTTCTAACAACTTACATTTTTCAATTACTTTTGGTTTTTTTACATTCCATAGTATTTATATCTTTAAAGTGTACCCAAAATTCCAGAAGCTATTCATGGTAGAAATCCCATTTCGGTCACATATTAAAGTTATATTTCTCTACTTTAAAGTTAGTCCCTATCAGTTTTGCTGAAAACCCTTGTTTCGCGGTGAAAAAACACAAATGCTATCTAAAAACTAACAACTTTTGAAAATTTGCATGAAATTTAAATGGCTGCAACTCGAAAAGTATTATCCTCAGGAAGATGATTTTCATTTTAAATTGTGGTAAATTTACTGTTCTTTAAAAAAGGATAGAATGATTTTTTTGTCAAATCAGTCCTTCATACTAAAAGTTAGAAAAAACTAGAACAAGGTATAAAATGTGGGGTTTTCGTCGCCGGTGTCGCGCGCGGAGCACTTGTATAATATTAGTGCTACGTATAAAACACCTCTACAGTATCATTAACTGTTCAACATGCTTTCTTAAATTTATTGAAGCACTTTTAATAACTTAAATGTCTATATTTGACCTATTTAGTGATTTTCTTAGTACAAAACTATTGGTTTTGCTTATTTGAATCACCATTTTTGTTCATTTACCAATAAAAATGCTCTTTACTCATAAACCAACAACTATACGACTATAAACGTAAATACCTTTTTTAAAGCTCGTATTGTATGGAGTATATTGTCGCTTTTTTCAATGTTCTACCTTGAACGGTTCTCAAGTTATAAGCGTTTTAATAAACGGTGCCCCCACCATATCCCCCCCTTCACCCGGGGGGTGTCGACCACGCTGGGGGGCGACAACATTGTTTTTCATGATCACTATAGTGCCTATAAAAATAATCAGAAATAAAATTGCGTCAGGCTTTCCATGCATGCTCAACCCCCTTCAGATCCTGGACTAAAAGTTCTAGGGATCGAACCGAAACTTCGAATTAACGGTAATTGGAATTAAAGACGTTCGAATTATCCAAGTATTACTGTATTATACATTAAATGTTAATTATTCGTTACCGGTACCTGTCACTACCGTAAAGATTAAAAATTAATTTACCTGACTTCCTGACCCAAGACCCAGCACCTGAAGGCGCAAACAAGACGCATACTTTGCAGAAACCACCACACATCTTTTCACTGTATGCAAGCCACTTATATCGCTCCATCCAATCATGCCTGAATTTTCTATTTTGTTTTCCATCTTTTTGGATTGGAAATATATAGTCCGACATAGGTGTCCACGTTTCCTGGAGAAATTTGTATTTTTCACAGTCGTTAAGAATCTTTCCTACTGCTGAACCAATGTCATTAACGTGATATTTTGGGATAAGAGGCTGTGTGACAGTAGTATCTGGTTTATCAACATAAAACAATAATAAACGGTACCATATAACTGCCACATACTTTCTCCCAGTTGAAACTTTATACCTTCCCAAGAGTAGCATAGGAGGTGGTTATTTATAATTGCAAAAGTAGGAAAATGTTACCATGGAAAATATTAGATGCATGTAACACACATCCATATTAAATTATTATTATTTCAACTATTCGATAGATTTCGAACAAATTTGCACCAAACATGTCAATTAGGCCCGTATGGATGCACAAAAAAAAAAGTTTTGAAAAACAATCCCCTTTTTGGCCAAAAACCTCAAAAATCAGTTATTATTATTATTACCTAAACGAGAATTTTTAGAAAGATGCGGTTTTTTGAATATGGTAGGGTACATTAAGGGCTACAAATAAGCCAAATTTTATCAAAATCGTTAGAGCCGTTTTTGAGAAATTTTGATTTTTCTCATTTTTGCCTATGGGGGGGGGGGGGGGTAAACCCCTTGAAAATCAAAAATTTGAAAAAATTAAAAAAACGCCCGGAGATATTCCAGAACTACACCTACATACCAAATTTCATCAAAATCGGACGTTGTTATGGTCTCCAGCTCTGTACACATCCTAACAGACACACGGACAGACATCACGAAAAAATGACTGTTTTGGGTTCAGGGAGCACCAAAACAAATAATTCCACTAAAAATATTTTTGGGTCCAGGGAGTACCAACACAGATAATTCCACTAAACATTTTTTTGGGGTCCAGGGAGTACCAAAACAGATAATTCCACTAAAAATCCCATGCATACTCTACCCCCTTCAGATCCCGGTCTATTTATATGATAGACCCATCAATGTAAACAAATTACGGATAATTCCAAGTCGACTTCTAATTCGAAGTTTTTTTCAACACCAGAAATAAAATCTTGTGCTGTGAAAGGGACCGCCGGATAAATAGGTCACTGTCTGGTAGAAGGGGGCAGGACATAGACATACTTGTTTCCCTTCTGAGAATTCTCTAGGCTGATACTGTAGTTTGTCGTTGATGCTCTGCCCAATCTCTGTTGTTAAATCTCGAAAAAATCTTTTGCAAACGTAAACACAATTAATTCTACAATGCAATCGGACATTTCACAATACCTTGTTAAAGTACAGTATATATTTTTGATTATACTGTACATAATAAAAGAGCATCATTTACTTTTGATTGGTGAAAATAAACCTTATATAATAAACAAATTCAACATAGTTTTTGTTACAATCATTTTGAGAACCTAAAAAATCGAAAAATAATGTTACTTTTATAATTTGAATTTTTGGGTAATTCGAATTTTTACAATGGTCCCTTGACCCTTCAGCTTCGCATTATCCAAGTTCTACTGTAGTAATAACATTAACATAAAAATACAGAATAATAATCATCTATATTAATAAAATAAAAGTTTAGCTAAAATTATTTTTGAAAAAGTTGTTCATTTAGGTAGGTTAAATTTGATTCCTACGTCTAAGTTTTTATTTTAACCTGATATGCCAATAGTTTTTCTTTTATTTAGTTTTGAAAATTTAAATTACCTACCATTCTAAAACCAGCTTATAAAAAATATATCTATATATATAAAAGCGAAATACCACTCACTCACTCACTGACTCACTCATCACGATTTCTCAAAAACTACCGAACGGATTGGAATGAAATTTGGTATGTAGCTTCCTCTAGGGCCATAAGTGTTCGGTAAAAAAGGGTTTCAATTTTTTCAAACCCTTTCTTAGCGAGCGCCTATGGCCCTAGAGGAAGCTACATACCAAATTTAATTCCAATCTATTCGATAATTTTGGAGAAATCGTGATTTAGTCATTTTTACCCCCCAAACCCCCTTAAAATTTCCAATTTTTTAAAACCCTTTTTTACTGAACACTTATGGCCCTAGAGGAAGCTACATACCAAATTTAATTCCAATCCGTTCGGTAGTTTTAAAGAAATCGTTTTTTAATAACTTTGATCCCCCAAACCCCCCTAAAATTTCGAATTTTTTCAAACCCTTTCTTAGCAAGCACCTATGGCCCTAGAGGAAGCTACATACCAAATTTCATTCCAATCCGTTCGGTAGTTTTGAAGAAATCGATTTTTAATAGCTTTGATCCACCAAACCCCTTAAAATTTCGAATTTTTTCAAACCCTTTCTTAGTGAGCACCTATGGCCCTAGAGGAAGCTACATACCAAATTTCATTTCAATCCGTTCGGTAGTTTTTGAGAAATCGTGATGAGTTAGTCAGTGAGTGAGTGAGTAAGTGGTATTGCGCTTTTATATATATAGACTAGCTGACCCGTACGGCGTTGCCCGTGGTGGTTGGTATTTTCAGTCTTTTTAACTTAATTGTATTCTTTTTAAGTGTTCAGTCAGTGAATGGTATTTGACTTATATATATATATAGAGAGATTTTAAATAATAAAAGCACTATTATTGTCATAATAATAAAAGATCTGAAATTATGATTTTAGTAACTTTGATCCCCCCAAACCCCTCCTAAAATTTCGAATTTTTTAAACCCTTTCTTAGCGAGCGCCTATGGCCCTAGAGAAAGCTACATACCAAATTGCATTCCAATCTGTTCGGTAATTTTGGAGAAATCGTGATTTAGTAATTTTTACCCCCCAAACCCCCTAAAATTTCCAATTTTTTAAAACCCTTTTTTAGTGAACACTTATGGCCCTAGAGGAAGCTACATACCAAATTTAATTCCAATCCGTTCGGTAGTTTTGAAGAAATCGTTTTTTAATAACTTTGATCCCCCAAACCCCCCAAAAATTCCAATTTTTTCAAACCCTTTCTTAGTAAGCACCTATGGCCCTAGAGGAAGCTACATACCAAATTTCATTCCAATCCGTTCGGTAGTTTTGAAGAAATCGTTTTTTAATAGCTTTGATCCCCCAAACCCCCTAAAATTTCGAATTTTTTCAAACCCTTTCTTAGTGAGCACCTATGGCCCTAGAGGAAGCTACATACCAAATTTCATTATAATCCGTTCGGTAGTTTTTGAGAAATCGTGGTGAGTGAGTGAGTGGTATTTCGCTTTTATATATAACTAGCTGACTCGTACGGCGTTGCCCGTGGTGGTTAGTATTTTCAGTCTTTTTAACGTAATTGTAATCTTTTGAAGTGTTCAGTTAGTGAGTGGTATTTGGCTTTTATATATATAGATCTTAAATAATAAAAGCACTATTGTCATAATAATAAAAGATCTGAAATTATGATTTTAGTAACTTTCATCCCCCCAAACCCCTCCTAAAATTTCGAAATTTTTCATACCCTTTCTTAGAGAGCGCCTAAGGCCCTAGAGGAAGCTACATACCAAATTTCATTCCAATCCGTTCGGGCGTAATTTGAGGATGACCAAAAACTCATTGAAAACGCAAGGAAAAATGCAAAAACGCCTATTTCTGGCGTAATTTTGGGAGAATCTCAAACATTTTTTAACAGACTACTTTTAGGCCTTAAACGAACCTAAGTACCAAATTTCAACATTTTCTGCCAATTAGTTCTGGAAAAAGCTGAGAAAACGCAAAAAATCGCTAGAAAAACGCGAATATTGGACGTATCTTTGGGATGTTTTCAAAATCCGTTCTTAGTGCGCGTCTAAAGGTCCAACTGAACATGCATGCCAAATTTGAACTCATTTGGTTCAGTAGATTTTTAGTTCTGCTGATGAATGAATCAGTGCCATTTCGCTTTTATATAGATAGATAGATAACGACGGATATTTGAATTATAATACGGTAAGCATCAACCATTGTTTTAATGTACCCAGAGAAATTTTGTCAGTTCTGTAGTATGTCAGTAGAGTCGTTCGACAAACTGTTTGGTTTGACCAGTAAGTTGAATAGTGAAAAAAGGTACTGTTATAAGAAGTATTGAGCCAGCGGAAAGGCTTGCTCTGATTCTGAAAACACTCCAGTGAGGGAGGGAGGTACCAGAGCGTGGGAGAAACACGCGTTGCCGCTACGTGTAGTCCGACGCGCCGATGATCCGATGCCGATGATATTTTACGCATCCTGAGGCGTACGATCTGCCAAACGCTCCAATTTCGCGTCTTCACTAGGCAGACAAAACGCTCGTGCAGTCCAGGCCTAACGTGGCCCTAATAAGGCATCGCGCTGGGGGTGCAGGCTAGACCGTCACTCAAGGTCAGAGCGGGGTGATCTTGCAGAATGAATGTTTATATTGCACTATTGTCTGACTACCCGTTACCATTCAATTAAAAAAATATATGATGTTTCAGAATTTGTGATAAGTTAAACCATTTAGAATTTATTGAATAGGTATAGGCCTACAGGGTGACAATTAAGTCTTCGGACGGTTTAAGATTTCGTATAAATTTTAAGGTAGATGTGATTGAGGTACCTACTCTATGTAAAAATACTATTTTATAAAGGTTTCGAAAAATTTATCCGCCATCTTGGATCAGCCATTTCGAATGTAACTTTGTTTTTTTAAATAGGAAAGTGGTCATGTGATACATCATTTCGATGTAGAATTTCAAGCAAAAACCAACGGTGAGATTTTCACATCCATATCTTTAACCGTTTAAAAATGGCGGTCAAAAAACAACGAAATCGTGTTTTCCGATTTTGCAACATTTTGCTGTACTATTTTTGTTTTAATATTAATTATTATTCTTTTTAGACTTTTTAGAATTAAATAAGCTTTCAAATGATGTGCCACACAACGATATTTGGGAGTATTTAAAATTTTTGAGTTACAGCCATTTTCATTTTTTTACAATTGATTTCGAGTTGTTTAACCAAATATCGTTGTGTGGCATATCATTTGAAAGCCTATTTAATTCTGAATCCAAAAAGAATAATAATTAATATTAAAAAAAAATAGTACAGTAAAATGGGGCAAAATGGGAAAAAACGATTTCGTTGTTTTTTGGCCGCCATTTTTAAACGGTTAAAGATATGGATGTGCAAATTTCACCGTTAGTTTTTTCTTGAAATTCTACATCGAAATGATGTATCACATGACTACCTTCCTATTTAAAAAAAACAAAGTTACATTCAAAATGGCGGATAAATTTTTTGAAATCTTAATAAAATAGTATTTTTAGAAAGAGTAGGTACCTCAATCACATCTACCTTAAAATTTTCCTTATATACGAAATATTCAACAGTCCGAAGACTTAATTGTCACCCTGTATAATTATAGGTGCTGTTGCCAAGTGCCAGTTGCGTTCATCCGTTTTTCTCCTCTGTTTTCGTTATCACGAACTAATTTTATTTTTTCCTCGATCTTTTTTCAAAACGATGCGGTACTAACGGACAGACTGCGGGATGACAGGTCGAACAACCTATCCGTTCCCTTAAGTTTTTAGAAGAAAACAGAATCGTAACGCAAAGGAAGGAAAAAAACGGACGATGTAAACCTACACTAAGGCGAGGTCAAGAGCATTTGCCGCGTCTACGTGCGATTCATTCGAGCTTTCACCTCCTCCTCGCTTTCCTCCGAGCCGACCGACGCAGCGTAGAACCGCCTCTAGCAGATGGGTATCTTCCATTTTGCGGTCAGTCCATTTACCGGTCAGTCCATTTACCGGTCAAGTGGGGGGGGGGGGGGGCTGGGGGGGGGGGGGGTTTCCATTTTGCGGTCAGGTTTCGATTCCTAGAATACCTGACTATTTTGAATGAATAGGTTCCATGCACATAGAAATTGCTAAATAGGCCTAATACAATAAACGAATTGCAATTAAATAAGAAAGTTATAGCTGGGGATGCGGAATACTACCCCCCCGGAAAACTACCCCCCAAGCAGGTTCCTACAATTATACTGTTATCGGCAACATACTGTGACTAAAAAGTTTAGGTTAGTCCTCTAGTTTTTTTTTTTTATTCTAATTATATCGAAACTTGAGTGTGCGTGACTGGAAAACTGCCATCGGCCTGGCTCGCCGCTCTGAGTCATCAACCTGGCTCACATGTTCTCGGCATTTTAGAAATATGTGACCGCAAAGTGGAAAACTATTTTTGACCCACCCCTCCAGATTTTTGGGTTGACCGGTAAATGGACGATTTTACCCTTGACCGGTAAATGGACGACCGCAAAATGGACACAACCAGCAGATGTCCCCGCACTTAATTTACGCCTTAAGGGTCTGCTCCAGTAAACGAGAAAACAACCGGAAAAGCAACCGCTTCTCACTGTATCCCTATCTAAACAGTGCAATTTCTTGCAGCTGAACGCTTTGACATTGCCTCATTTCAAACCATTTTATAAGTCTATCTTTTGTAATTGAGTGTTGAAAAAAAAAACTGAATATTCTTTATAAAATTTCGGATCCGGCTTGCAAATTATTTTTCATTATTAATTTTGTATTGTGTTAGGGAAAAAATTCAAACTTTGTACTTACAAAATGTCAATTACATAACAAATCAAAAGCATTTAAAAGAATTTAAATTGCAAAACGGATGCGTATTGTGACTGTGCTTAAAATGAGACTTTGCAAACAATTTTATGATAAAAAATTATCGAAATAAATGGTTTGAAATTTAACATTGCTCTTATGGGATAAAAATACAAGATGGCCGCCACTAAAGCAGACCCTTAACAAGTCAATACGTTGATATTATTCGTGAAATCCGCCTATTCCGAATTCCCGCTAAACCGAACAACGTTCGGTCCCAATTAGTTCGGAATAACCGGACTCTACTGTATTATGAAGTAGAAATATTTATTTTTTGGGGAACAAAGTTCGGCAAAATTCACTGTAAAATATTTGTTTAGGCCTATGTAGGATTATCGAAGGATTTGCACGCTCTATAACTAATGCCAAATTTCATTCTGATGTTTCTTTTTGTTCCCGAGAAAATCAAATAAGTTCCGGACAAAAGGCGATCCTTATTAGGATTCTGTTTTGCTTTTAAGGTATGGAACATGAAAAAATTATTATACTTCGGAAACTACTACATGGTGTTAAAAAAAAGTTAAGTTTAGAGTTGCCTTCAAAATACTTTGCGACAAAACCTATAAAAATTTATGAAAAACATTATAAAGGTCTTTTGCATCAAACAGAATAAAATTAGCTCCACAAACAAACAAAATAATTCTCAACTTACGAATGTACTGACAGAGAGATGTGCGTTTAAATCTCTTGTTAATTTGACTGACGCTATGTTAATTGGTGGAACAGTTCCACGATCAGCTTCTGACCAAGCTTTAAACCATGTAGGTTCGGGTCTAGCTGGTATTAAACTGGGTAACTGCGATGACTGATGATGGTTAACCATCGGCGGCATCATGTTTCGCTAGGAGAAGCATCAAAATTTAGTAAGCTGTGTGAAGATGAATATAGTATTTGTATAACATACCCGGCGACCAAGGAATACTATAGACTGGCAATGTCGCGCAAGGCTTGAAGCCGATTCACCTATGAGTGGTGGGGATGAAAACGTCTGACTCCGCTACTTCCGAGCGTCAGCGTTATTGTAAGTACAGTTAGCAGCGTTGTGATTTTTAAGATGCAGATTTTGGGTTTCTTAAGTGAACAAATTAAGGAAAAAAGGTTATTATAGGTTTGCAGACTAGTTTTTATAGTATTTCAGTAAATAATTAGAATGATTATTAGTAATTATTAGTTTGATTGGAATTATATTTTTAATTTTCTTTGGTTTCTTTTAAATTCGCAATGTTGTTTATTTAGCGAATATTTTTTTGAGTAAAGTTAGCAACATTGCGATTTAAGATGGATATTGTGGTTTTATTTTTTATTCTAGGGCAAGGATTGTTTTATAGTTATAATTTTGAATAAAATGTTGTTTTCTTTCAAATCCGTACAACTCATTCGGTTTCCTTATTGTTATTGTTCTTATTTTACAATTTTAATATATTAACAATTTTTATTAAATTATAATTACTCGGACCATGAATGTATGGTACAATATATAGTGATAGAACAAGCAATAGCACTACAAATGAATGACAATACTTGTAAATACAGTAGATTAGCGATGGTGTTGTCAGCGCGCCGGTTCACAAAACAATCAAACCAACTCGTCACTATACCACAGCCTACAGGCTAAACTAAGCATTTGACAAAGAAATGTAAAGAATATTTTTTTCTTTTTTGGTTGATTTCCAACAACTTTTACGCTTTGACAAATCACCTGCCCAAAAAATACAAAACTTTCTCGCTACGCCTAAATTGCATGTCATATGTCTAAACACAACGTTGACTTTCGTTGTTTTATATTTTTTCCCGCTACATAAAATATAATTTTCTATTTTTGTTCGATACCGTCAGCACGGTCATAGTGTTTTAAGCAATATTTTAAAATTTCAGAATTTTATCTCAACACTAAGTGTGTGTTCAAACGGTGTTAATGAAACGCGGCGAATTAAAATGTCTCCGGTCGCGGACAGAGGTGTTTTCAGTACAGGGGTTCGGCTCTAGTAAAACAGAAAGCAGCCTGCGACTCCCTATAGCGGCGGTAGGTTACGCGGACATTGCTCATCCTAAATCCATTTAAAACCCGCAATTATTCAAATAGCGTTTTTAAAAAAATACCAAACTCTTGGGGACAAAATTCTTCATCCGAAAGGCTTGGTAATTTTTCGCTATAATTAATAGTTACAACGTACAAAATATTTAAGATCACCCTATAGCGGCGGTAGGTTACACGGACATTGCTCAGCCTAAATCCATTTAAAACCCGCATATGTTCAAATATCTTTTTTTTTTAAATACTAAAATCTTGGGGACGAAATTCTTCAGGCGAATGGCTTGGCAGTTTTTCGCTATAATTAATAGTGACAACATAAAAAAATATTAAAAATCAATGTTTTAAATTGTTAATAAATATTAAACAAAATATTTTTCTTAATTTTTAAAAAGCCATTTGCATGTATATTGACCATAGCTTTAAAATGACATATCGTTTATAATTTTCCGATCAAAAATAAAGAAAAAATTTGAATTTTAATTTAACATTGGTCTTATGGAGTGTCAGCCAACATGGCCGACAGCTAGAGCCGACCCTTAAGGGTCTGCTCCAGTAAATATAAAATGGATTTTTGTCCCATAAGAGCAATGTTAAATTTCATACCATTTATTTCGTTGACTTTTTATCATAAAATTGTTTGCAAGGTCTCATTTTAAGCACAGTCACAATATGCATCCTTCTTGCAATTTACATTTTTTTAAATTTCATTCATTTGTCAAGTAACTGACATTTTGTAAGTACAAAGTTTGATTTTTTTTCCTAACACAATAAAAAATTAATAATGAAAAATAATTTGCAAGCAGGATCCGAAATTTTATAAAGAATATTCAGTTTTTTTTTTTTCAACACGCAATTACAAAAGATAGACTTATAAAATGGTTTGAAATGAGGCAATGTCAAAGCGTTCAGCTGCAAGAAATTGCACTGCTTAGATAGGATACAGTGATACCGGAAGTGCGTTTCCTGTCGCTTTCTCGTTTACTGGAGCAGACCCTTAACTCCCGTAATGCGTTGTGCATGGGCATTGTCAGTCTATAGTATTCCTTGGTCGCTGAACAATGAACAACAAACTTTTATAATTAATATAACTGTTTACACAACTACTGACCCTTCAAATAAATGTATTTCAAATATTAGTTACTCAGGTATCAGTTACTTTTAGTGTGTCCATTGGAACACCTTATTTTTAAATGTATTCTGAAAGTAGACAACACTTTTCCCCAGTCTAATATTAAAATGTTAAATTATTATTACCGTACAAGAGCAGCAATACACCTGTAGGTACACCAGACTATGCAGAATAACTTGAGCTGGGGGTTATGTCATGTCCTGACAGATGTCAGGCTTCCAAGTGCTCGCCACGCCTGGCAATGCTTGACTTTGATGATATACAACTGTACTGTCATTTTACTATTCACCTTTGATATCCTAGTTTTTCTATATAATCTTTAGAAAAACACCTTGTTTTATCATTTCAGGCTAGTACAAAGCCTTGAAGCGTCCCCTTCCTTCTAAGGGTTTGAATTGTTACGATTGCCACATCTCCAGATATTCTGAATCAGCTGCATACGAAGACTTACTCGGTGAAGGCCTACGTGTATCCAAATCTTTTATTTCAATATACAGAGTGTCCCCGAACTGTCTGCTCCCCTTATGTGAATTAGTTCCTGGCATCGAGACAAACATATTTCACAATATAAACACGGGTCTACGTTGCTTACTTTTTCGTCTGTCTGTAAGTTTTTTTTTTTTTTTTTTACAAAATACTGTAATTGATATTTAGAGAACAGTTTCACCGATTGAGTTCAAACTTGACACGAAGCTATACCTAACAATGATTTATGTAAAACCTAAATTACCCCAAAACCGTACATTTTAACAAAAAAATGTCTAGGTACCTTTTTTATAGCCCTCTTAATTCCCTATCGTATGATGTAACTATCCGCAAGAAGGATAATAGTCACGTAAAAATTATAACAGCGTACGTAACCACAATATTGTTGTGTTTACTGTGTTGGTATATAGGATGCCGGGTCGAACTAACCAATTACTACACATAACGTAACTATTATCCTTCATCCGATTGATTCGACAGTTACACCATCCGATGCAGAAAAAAGGCCTACAAAAAAGATGTCTTGACATTTCTTGTTAAAATGTACTGTTTTTGGGTAAATCAGGTTTAAAATTTTCAAACGGCTGCAATTTTGAATATAATCGTTTATTTTTCTTAAAATGGATTATAGGCCAGTCGGTAAATGTCAATTTTGACCAAAAGTACCAGTAATTTACAATACGGCTGATTTTTTTTTATAAGTACATTAAAGTATGTAGATTAACATAAAAAAAAGTTTACCAGTCTATCGATTTCCCAAAGTCGAAAAAAAAAATCGATTATCATTTTTTTTCGATTATCCTTAATATTTCGAGCTGGGATGAAGATAGAGGAAAATAAAAAATACCACCGTGTAGGGGAGGTATTTTTCAACAAAAAAGGTCATATGTATTTATTTCGTCCGGGCAATGGTTTGTCCGGAAAAAATTCGATAATGCAGGTATGTATTTTGCAGCAGGGGAAATCACTAAAAGGGGACATCTTATTCATATATGAAGCGTTGGCTCATTCTAAATTGGCCGAATTTTAATATATCGAATTGAAACTTGACATAGGAGTTAAAATATATATTTTAAACAATTATGCTGAGTCTCAGCTTGTTATCTTGAAAATTACCCGATCTAGAGCCACTTGACTTATTAATGGGTTTCTCGATTTTAGGAGAACCGGACCCACCAATTCATTTTAAACAGCTCCAGTTTAGAAAATTTTCAAAATATCAACCTGAAAGTTTTTTTACAAGTTAAATATATATATTCAAACAAGTTCAAGGAGTATAAACCTTTTTCATTATTTACTTTTAAAAGCACAAGTAAATTAAAAAAGTATAATTTTAGACCTTTTTAGATTTTTCATCAAAACGCTTGAGTTGATCAGCTGCAGATTAGTCATTTTTTTAAATATAGTTTTTAAAATAAGTATAGCAAAAAACAATTGTATTTTTAACTTCTGTACCAATTTTTAAATCGATATGTTCAAAAATGTCGAAAATGGAGTCGTTGAATCCAAAAGCGTTATAGTTAAAACGAGATAGGTAAAACAGAAGACTATTTTCAAGCACCTCGTTTTTAAAAATAACAAGAAAAAAATCGTTCATACTTACTAAGAATATTTATACTGGTGTACTTAACTTGTAAAACAAATTTGATGTTGATATTCCAAAAAGTTTCTAAACTGGAGCTGTTTAAAATGAATTGGTGGATCCGGTACTCCTAAAATCGATAATCGAAATCGACTCCTAGATCGGGTCATTTTCAAGATAACAAGCTGAGACTCAGCATAAATGTTTAAAATATATATTTTAACTCCTATACCAAGTTTCAATTCGATATATTAAAATTCGGCCAATTTAGAATGAGCCAACGCTTCATATATGAATAAGATGCCCCCTTTTAGTGATTTCACCTGCTGCAAAATACATACCTGCATTATCGAATTTTTTCCGGACAAACCATTGCTCGGACGAAATAAATACATATGTCCTTTTTTGTTGAAAAATACCTCCCCTACACGGTGGTATTTTTTATTTTCCTCTATCTTCATCCCAGCTCGAAATATTAAGGATAATCGAAAAAAAATGATAATCGATTTTTTTTTTCGACTTTGGGAAATCGATAGACTGGTAAACTTTTTTTTATGTTAATCTACATACTTTAATGTACATATAAAAAAAAATTCAGCCGTATTGCTAATTACTGGTAGTTGTAACCTATACCGACTGGGCTAATAGTCAATTGCCGCAGGAGATAGGCTATTAGTATTTATTATACATATAAAACCCATCAAACGTTCTTCCGATAAAAAATATTTTTTTCAGGCGTTGAACTGGAACGAACGCTCATATCCAGAGCCGGCTTAAGGGTGGTGCGAGGCGTGCGCCCGCACAGGGCGCCAAGCCAGCAGGGGCGCAAACAAATTGTGATAAATAAGGTTGCTGTAGTAGACTACATCTTGCAGTAAGGAAACAGGATGAGTGTATTATTGACCCCAAGTCAGCATTCAAAAGTAATTTTTTCTTTCGTGTATTAGATCAGACGATTGCATCTCTTAGTGAAAGGTTTGAACAGCTTAACAAGTATGATCAGTTGTTTGGGTTTCTCCATCCAAAGACAACAATAACTGCAGATGAAGATGTTTTGAAATGTTGCAAGTATTTGCACCTAGCTCTTAGTGACGGTCAACGGAAAGACATTGATGGCCCTCAACTATACGAAGAGCTAAAAATGATCAAAAGGTATAATCAAAAATCTAGAAAATTTAGAAAAAAAAAACACGATTAAAAGACCTGCGGATGTTTTTAAACTTCATAACTGAAAACGGGTTGGCTGAGAACTTCCCAACCGTAACAGTAGCATTAAGAATTATGCTAACACTTTCAGTTTCTGTTGCTTCAGGGGAAAGGAGTTTCTCTAAATTAAAAATAATAAAAACCTATCCGAGGTCTTCAATGTCCCAAGAAAGATTAGTCGGACTCTCCATGATACCTATAGAGTGTTTGGTTCTTGACAAAATTGATTTAAGCAAAATCTTACTGAATTTGCAAACAAAAAGTCAAGAAAAGTATACTTTTCGAAATCATAAGTACAAGCAGGCTTGTTGTGTCATTGGACATCTTTTTCTTTTTGAATTGGTGATTGGTGTGTTTTAATATAATCTCCGGTTTAACATTTTAGGTAGGTAAATTTAATTTTAAACAATAAAAATTCTGTATTACTCTTTTTAGCCGTTCTGTATTGCTTATGTTTACAAAATATATTAAATGATTTTTTTTTTATTCTTCACTGGCTTATTTTAGTTAAATCCATGTCATAAATAATTCAATCAGATAGACTAATTGGTTTTGGCAAAATCATTAACTCTATACCGATGAATTCCATAAATTAAAGAAGCAGGGCTATAAAAACTTGATATTTTTTGGTTGGATCTTAAATATTTACAAACATGCAGTTATGCATCTTGAATCTTCTGTTCTAAGAAGATCAAAAACTATCTAAAAATGCCTTAAAACTCACCAAATAGCACCAATTTTTCAAAAAAGATTTCTTTTTAGCCTCACGCCCCGGACCCCCCGGTAGGGGCGCACTGCCCAAGATTCGCACAAGCGGCAGTTTACTCTTGAGCCGGCTCTGCTCATAGCGTTACAAATTTTGCCAATAAATCGAATAACGATTACCGTAGATTGCACCTCGATTACACTACATATATATATATATATTTTTTTTTATTGAATACACTACAATAAGCTTTATCAGCTAACCAGCAGCTTATTTTCTAACAAACATTCGTCACAGTTTATAAGGTTTTCTCCCAATGTCAATACCTTTATTCACAGCTCCACACCTACAACTGTGAACATTAAACCAACTCAAAAGGCTTCAGTCTTTTAAGGCGTCGCACTAACTCTGCGTTGTCAAGCAGCTGAAGTACTTCAACGTTTTGGTGTTGATGGAGTCGAGACTCATGCTTTTTAGCTTGCTTTTCTATTTCGGCCTCTACCGTTTCGATCTTCAAGTCCCTGTGAATAGTGTCATTACTGACATACCAAGGAGCTTTCACTAAATCCCTTAATACTTTATTTTGAAAGGTCTGAATAATTTTGATGTTAGACTTCTTAGTGCAGCCCCAAAGCTGTATACCATATAACCATACAGGTTTTAGCACTTGCTTGTATAGCACTAGTTTGTTATGTACTGATAGTTCTGACTTTCTTCCAATCACTACATATACAACCCGACAATTAAATACAGA
Source organism: Philaenus spumarius (assembly GCA_018207615.1). Lineage (NCBI taxonomy): Eukaryota > Metazoa > Arthropoda > Insecta > Hemiptera > Aphrophoridae > Philaenus > Philaenus spumarius. The sequence goes on along the minus strand of JAGFPH010000889.1, from coordinate 358,316 downwards.
AAAACTTAGCGTAGTTTATAGAACATTTGTTTGCATTCCTTTGCGTAAACTCGATGGAATACATTTTATTTGTTTAGATACAACGCGTTGTAATCGCAAAAGTTTTTTTTTATATATATAGACTTTTTAGTATGAAGCGGTATAATTTTTCTGTTGGCAACCCTTGATTCGACTTTGATCACTTGATGTAATACAAGGCTGCAAGAGCCAAAATCTTGCTTCAATGTGAGTGTCTTTTACCCCTTGATAGAAACGTTATGCGGGCAACTAGACGCACGATTTCAAGGAATGAAGTCGGTTTATAAACACGTACAAAATTATTCGACCTGAATTTATTTTAAAATCGAGTGAAAATTCAATGACATTTCGGCGTGATGGATTTTCCTCAGCAAAAGTCAGAAAAAAGGAATTTTAATACAAGTGGAGTGTAAATCGAGAACAAAACATCGACCGAGTATCGATGCTCATAGCACAAGTTTTGTAAATTAAATCTATACATATAAAAGCGAAATACCACTCACTCACTCACTCACTGACTCACTCATCACGATTTCTCAAAAACTACCGAACGGATTGAAATGAAATTTGGTATGTAGCTTCCTCTAGGGCCATAGGTGCTCACTAAGAAAGGGTTTTAAAAAATTGGAAATTTTAGGGGGGTTTGGGGGATCAAAGTTATTAAATCACGATTTCTTCAAAATTACCGAACGGATTGGAATGAAATTTGGTATGTAGCTTCCTCTAGGGCCGTAGGTGTTCACTAAAAAACGGTTTTAAAAAATTGGAAATTTTAGGGGGGTTTGGGGGTAAAAATCACTAAATCACGATTTCTCCAAAATTACCGAACAGATTGGAATGAAATTTGGTATGTAGCTTCCTCTAGGGCCATAAGCGCTCGCTAAGAAAGGGTTTAAAAAAAAATCGAAATTTTATGGGGGGTTTGGGGGGATCAAAGTTGTTAAATCACGATTTCTTCAAAACTACCGAACGGATTGGAATGAAATTTGGTATGTAGCTTCCTCTAGGGTCATAGGCGCTCGCTAAGAAAGGGTTTCAAAAAGTTCGAAATTTTATAGAGGGTTCGGGGGATCAAAGTTATGAAATCACGATTTCTTCAAAACTACTGAACGGATTGGAATGAAATTTGGTATGTAGCTTCCTCTAGGGATATAAGTGTTCACTAAAAAACCGTTTTAAAAAATTGAAATTTTAGGGTGGTTTGGGGGGTAAAAATGACTAAATCACGATTTCTCCAAAATTACCGAACAGATTGGAATGAAATTTGGTATGTAGCTTCCTCTAGGGCCATAGGCGCTCGCTAAGAAAGGGTTTTCAAAAAATTCGAAATTTTATGGGGGGTTTGGGGGGATCAAAGTTGTTAAATCACGATTTCCTCAAAACTACCGAACGGATTGGAATGAAATTTGGTATGTAGCTTCCTCTAGGGTCATAGGCGCTCGCTAAGAAAGGGTTTCAAAAAGTTCGAAATTTTATAGAGGGTTCGGGGGATCAAAGTTATGAAATCACGATTTCTTCAAAACTA
>JAGFPH010000889.1:332290-347795 GCA_018207615.1 Philaenus spumarius | reverse complement strand
ATCTTCATCCCAGCTCGAAATATTAAGGATAATCGAAAAAAAAAATGATAATCGATTTTTTTTTCGACTTTGGGAAATCGATAGACTGTAAACTTTTTTTTATGTTAATCTACATACTTTAATGTACTTATATAAAAAAATTCAGCCGTATTGCAAATTACTGGTACTTTTGGTCAAAATTGACCTTTACCGACTGGCCTATATGTAAAGTAAAGAAGTATGCCTACAACTTGTTTTTCACACAAGTAATTGGAATTTATTTGTACGCATATGAGAAGGAAGTGGGAAAGGGCAAAGAGGAAGCTTGTTGGAATTAATTATAAATATTTAGTAAACATGAAATTCCTTAGTAAACAATTCAACTACTAAACGGTAGAAAATTTTAACAAATAAATCGAGATAAGTGATAATTAAATTTGAAAAAAATGGAAACATAGCTAAGTATTTGTTTGGATACCCTGGAACCGGCAGATCGCACGAAACGTGCGATCATGACAACACATTTGTAACGCGTGATTGTATTGAATATTCGACCCACTAAAAGTCTTCCAATCTCAAAAATACAAACACTATTGGAAATGTAATGTTTCAAACTTTAATTTTTGTATTTAACATTTCTTTCTAAAACGTATATTTACATATGTAATCATCGTTCTAAAAGTTTAGTTTTCTGTAAACGTTTTGCCGCGCGTGAAATACAAAGCAATTATGCTCTATTTTGTCACTTCTCTGAAGTTGAATTGCGCTCCACCGGGATATTTTGACAATAATGTAGAGATACCTTTGGATTCTTTAAGATTTTAACTTTTTAAAACTGCCTTCAAATCAAAAGTCACTTGCATAGTTCCAAAGATATGGAATTGTCTGTAACCCTTTGCAATTGAGCGGATTTCAACCAATAAAACAGCACATTTTGCGTTCGAGATATCTTTTATAATTCGAATTGTTTCAATAGACTTTTTGATATCTATTTATAGACCAAAGTTCAATCTTTTTAACGGTCATTTTTTTTTGAATTTCCTATGTCCGCACGAGGTTTTATACGGTTCATCTCATTTTGTGATTCAAGTAAAGCTAACTAAAATACTTTTATGAAATAACAATTTACAAGTATACAGTTCAATTCTTTGATTTATTCTCTACACTTTGTTATAATAATATTTCATTTTTGGGCAAAGCTAATATTCCTAAATTACGTTTCAAACCAGGCCTAGTTTTGTTAGCACCCTTGTAGTTGGAACATAAAAACTGGTGTTTTCAAAATAAGAAATTTGAAATTGATAAATGTTTTTATACAGTTCTATTTAGAACTAAATTACGAAACGTTTTTACATTTACGGAAAAAATTACAAAAAATGTTTACTACTTTTTATGTAGACCTGAAGTTGAAATTTTATTTTTCGTAACTGAACATTTTTTTGTTTCTTGAGCTAATAACTTTCTAAATTTTACATCTATCATTTTTTTAATGACATATATAAATTATTTGAACCTTTCTCTACAAAAAAGATACGGAACACTTTTGAATTGGGGTTCATTTACTATTTTTGGCCAAAAAAATATATTTTTTCCCGTTTAGTGGAGTCAAAGGGATGTTAGTTCATACAGCCGTGAATTATTCGAAATTATATTATTTAATTGTTTAAAGCGACATCCAGGGTGCACACCTAGTGAAAGGCATGATTGTTTTAATTTAGTTACGATTTACTTGAAACTAGTAGGAAAGCTCTGGATCCTAATAATATAGGCCTATGTTCATACAGTACATGTATAAATAGTCATACTAGCTAATATTACCTTCATAAAGTTAAAAAGTATTGTTACTGAAACACCGAGTACTAAAGTATGTGCATTTTTAGGTGATATAAAGCCGATCTCTAGTGGGAAGGCTCTAAATTAAAATAATGTACGTTTTTTATACGTTACAAATGAATAACGAATATTGCTGAGTATTCACGACGTTTGAAACAGGACAATGGAAGTACTGTAGTCTGTAGTCAACTTATCTGTTAGTACAGTATTGCTCTTAGTTACCGGTACTTTGTGTTTAGTCTATAGTTTTACGTTTATGTTGAAAGTTTGAAATTAATATTATAAATACAAATAAAGGGTCTCTCAGCCTTTAAAAGTATATGTATTTATATAAAATATAGATTATATTTTGGGGTGGGGGGCACTCGCTATTGAGACATGTAAATCCGGCCTGCCAATACTGATACTTGTAGACTTCACTCTGTGATAGCGTTCAGTAATCTTCCATCACATTGCGTTCAGTTGGAAGACGCTATTTGCCGGTTGAACTTATTTGTAATTTCAGGAAGACTAAAATTTGGCTCATTTGGCTGTCGCGTTAGTAATTAGTTTGTCGCTTTTTGTTTACATCTTCAACATTATTTATAATCTTTTAAATAGAATTTGAAAGATGGCCAAACGAACTGAAAACTCACGGGTAAGTGGTTTTTTATAATTTTGTATTTCAGTTGTCGCCATTAAAAAGTCTTCCCCTCTCATTCTTGTCTTGAGGAGAGAGTTCGATTTTATATGATTTTGTTTAAAACATAATTACCACATATTTTGTATGTAGAGCCTATTCGGCCTACTTAGCATCCATTTACTTCCCAAGATAAATATTTTGACTACTTGAATATTTTACTTAGGCCAAGGCCGTAGCCCTAGTTAGGGGGTCAAACCCCCCTCCTGAAATCCCTAAATTTAGTAGTAAAAATTAATACTAGGTTTAAAAGGTGCAAATTAAATTATAAAATAGGCAACACAACAGAGGATCCAGCAACATATTTTACAGCATTGTGCATTGCATAGGCCCTACATACTGATATTTAGATTTGCTTGGTTAAACTACAACGTACAATAGGCTACTCATGGATGCAGTAGGTTACAGCCTTACTCCTTTGTGAGCTTGATCTGATCTATTAAATAAGAAAACTATGAAGGTTCAACAAAAATAGTTAGGCCTAACTCTAACAAAACAAAATCATTCATCATCCAAATAAGCATGGAAATTGGTGTTTAACACGTTCACTGCTACGCAAATTTCGTATTTCCTATGCTAGGGGCAGACCTTTTATTTTTTATATTTATAGCCTAAATGAGAAGAAATTACTTTATTTTTTTTTTAACCTTTCTACGTAATAATCACTAATATTTTAAACTGGACGCACATGTGCGTCCTTAGCACATAGGCTCAAAATTAGCATGCGAAGCACGCAATGCTCTGTGTATTGAAAATACTCCCAATACGGGGGTTGGCGTGCAATGCACTGAGCGTCGGCCGCTTCTCATAGTGTTCAGTGTCAAGCTCACGTGTGCGTCCTTAGCAGTGAACGTGTTAAAAGGGTTTACATTCAAATCCCCGGTCCTGACATAACCCCCATCCCCGATAAGTTTTCCTGGCTACGGCCTTGACTTAGGCCTAACCCATAACAGTAAATTGTGGTAGCCTCATTAGGTCAAAGACCCAGCTCATATAGCCTTACTGTGGTTAAACTTATCGATTTAACTTTTTTTAGGCCTTTATGTTTATAGCATTTGTGAAAAGCTAATTAAGTTTCACTAAAAGAATTGCATTCAAGCAGCGGTTTATCTTAATGAAACTCACAAAGAATTGAATTGAAGTTCTAATGAATCATAGAGAAGAGCTGGAGCATAAGATCGCTTTAGGGATTATTGAAAACTGCCTCCTAATTTCTCGTAGAAACAATAGCTACCATAGTAGGATATTTTCATTTTAATATTATCCAATGTCAATCCAAACTCTTTCTTTATCTTCTTACTTGGAGACATACAGCACTCTGTAAACATTGTATTTATACATTTGTAATTTACATTTTTTCTCGATTCAGATTGGAGAGCTGTTTTTGGAAGCAGGATCATCTTTTAATACACTGGCAGATATGACTTTGGAGCTTGAAGATCTTTCTCTGTAAGTATCTCTACCATTACTTTTTAAAATAGCATCAGCTGACTACCTTTTTTAGGAAAGTGAGAAATGCCACCAACTTATATATGTACAAACTGGAAACATTGCATGTGCAGTACACCTGCTCACTTTATTGCGACATAGGTGCCAACATATGAGCAAGAAAATGTTCTAGAACAAAATCATGTTTAGTATTATTACTTAACTTCTTTAATCAGTGTAAACTGCAAGTATAATTAGTTTAAAAAGATAGTGAAACACTCAATTTTCTCTGTACTCTAGACAGTAGACGCTTTACAATATATTATAGGCCTAAGTATTTTTCATGTAAAAAGTATATATGATAATTCCTACTTCCTGGACCGTTAACTTATTATAAAATATTTTATTCGCTAACCTCCAAACAGTCACTTGTTACTCGGATACGTTTGACTGCAGTTTCGACATCGCACTGTCATTGTCAAAGACGAGAAAACTCTCGCATTACATAACACTTTTTACGTTCCCATTTTTTAAGACATGTCAAAACTTTTTCATACCTTTAAAAATATTCACCATTAAGTTACTGGGACGTTAAAATGCATCGAGTTCATGTTTAAGTCGGCCCGACAGTGGACGTATTGTAAAAAACCAAACTACAAGTTTATATGCGTTTTAACAACCCAGCAACGGTTATGCCGAAACTGCAGTCAGACGTATCTGAGTAGGCTAGTAAGTGGCTGTTTGAAGGTTAGTGAATAAAATATTCTATATATAAATACTAATGAAAATGATCGATATAATTTCAAAATGAGATACATAAAATATGCAAGTTTGAAAAATAATAATAACATCAACCAAAACATTAGATTTGTATATTTGCAGATATAACGTGCTAAACAGATGGTGTAATTGCATTACTACGTGTGTCGTCATACACATCATAGCTATTAGTTTCCAATTCGTAAAGCTATACATATATTACAAATTAAATTAATATATATATTGAATATTTAAATCTCAGTATTTGAAAAGTAAACTAATCATATATATCAGAACTTTCTATCTGTTGAAATCAGTATGCAAACTTCAATTTTTGAGAGCAATTTATTTTGCTTTAATAAACTCCAAGTTGGAATATGGTATTGCAGTTTGGGGAGGTGCATACCACACTACTTTGAAGCCAGTTATTTCATTGCAGAAACATTTCATCCGCCTTATGCTGAACAAGTCCAGAATGATACATGCTGCACCCTTATTTAGAACTTTAAATATTTTACCGCTTAAAAGTCTATACATTTATAAAGTCTTGAGAATTTTTTTTTATAAAAGTGGAGAAAGTAAAAACCATATAGGACCAAAAAGAGGAAAATTACGTAATTACTTAAACGTATTTATACCTAAACCGAATCTAACTGTTTTTAAGAAATTTTAATCATATCTCGCTCCAAAGTTTTTCAATGCAATGCCAGATCATATTAAAAGTTGTAGGAATAAAAATAGATTTTGTAGGTTCGTTAGGGGAATTTTGACCAACCAAGTTGACGTTGGTTCTTACTTTAGCACATTACAATGAAATACAAAATATTGGAGAATTTATTGTATTAATGTGTGGTTGGAGGAGGCAAATGTATTTGTATATATATTTTTGTAGTGTTTGGTGTGAGTCTATGTGTTTATATTTGTACATATAACTTATGCCGGATTCCATTCTTTATTTTAATGTTTAAGTTTAAACTGAATATGAATATGTTTAACTAATGTAAGATATAATTTCTATTCAAGTTTCCTTAGTAGATTGTAATTTGTATATATATTTATGTAGTGTTTGGTGTGAGTATATGTGTTTGTATGGGTAGGCCTATATATAACTTTATGCCGGATTCCATTCTTTATTTTGTTGTTTGAGTTTATACTGAATGTGAATATGTTTAATTAATGTAATATATAATTTCTCTTCAAATTTCCTTAGTAGATTGTAAGTTTATATATAGTACTTTTGTTTGTTTTGGAAGCCATTATTGTGATTTCACACTAAGTCTGATGGAGTGTGTAAGATTTGGAGGAGCGCGGATGGCTGCCGAGTTGTCTTTCATTCCGAGAGAAATTTACGTTTGTTTGTATTTGAGTGTTTTCTTTTTTTTGTAACAGGTTTTGAACCTCGGGATGTTTATATATTGTTCCTATGTATGTAAGTTTAGTTATATATATATATATATATATGTGTAAAGATATGGAGCAATAAATATCATATCATATCATATCATATATTATATACAAATTGCAAAAAAATAATATCAATCTAAACATAAATTATACATAGTTAGTAAAACTACTAAACACATAGTAAAAAGTAAATATAACAAAGCCTAAACATTCCCTATTTGAACTCATAATGTCAGGTTTCCACATTCAATCAGTTACAATGTGCTTAGGTTGGCAGCACAGAAGCAAATTATGAACTTATCCTGATAGTTTGTTCAGATTTTTTTTATGTGGCAACCCATCCTGATAGAGCAAATAATGGTAAAAAGTAAAAATCGCTATAAAAAATGTAATATATATATATATACAGAAAGGGCTTTTTATTCCTATTCATAAAAATGGTCAATCAATTTTCGTTTAAAGCTCTTGACCGCCCTTGTTTATTATTGGATATTTTCCCCTGATGATTTAGGAGTTACAGATGATCTAAACTTTATACAAATAATTATTTAAACGATTGTAGCCCTTAAAAAATGAGCCTAATCGGCCTCAAAAAATAGTATCCTGGAAATTATCAAAATATCGATTGCCACTATTTTAAAACTTGAAACTTACGATACGGTGAATAGGACAAGTTTAGCAGAGTTTTACGACGGTCTAACGTCATGTTGTTTATCAGCCTGGGCATGTACAATTAAAATCGTAGAAGTCAGCGGATAACTTTGTCGAATATTTGAGTTCTGAAATTACCTAGTAGGCCTACTGTAGTTTATAACAAAACAAACTGTAATGCAATTATAAATGATACTTTTACATTTACCAAATTATTTATGAAGACTTTGTTGTTGTCTTGTTATGTTGACAGAAAGGAAGAGACTAAGAAAGAAGAAGAAGAAGAAGAAGTGCCTCAGAAAGGTGCAAAAAAGGCTGGGAAAAGATCTGGCAGAGGCAGAGGCAAAGCAGTGTAAGTTTGTGAAAGTCAAGTTTCGGGATTTCTTTAAAAGATTTTGATTTAGTAAATCATAAAACTATTACTTTTTTCAAATTGTTAAATGTGGTAATTTTTTGTTTACACTACGACGGATTGAATTTATTAAGCATATTTAATTATTACATTTTGGAACATTTTAAGGACGTTTACAGCCTTTGCAAATTAATCGTAGGCAATACTGCAAACTCATATAAAGTGGTTAGGTACTATTAGTTTTGTAATAGACACGACGAACCAGTTTAAGGACTTATAGTCAGGCCTATGATTTCTGTGCAACAACTTTAATCGAAACACATCCAAAATTTGATCAAGTGAGCTAAATTTTTACATCAATATGTATCCATTGTTGTAACGATTGCACGATCGTATGTATCCTTGTAGTTGTAACATTCTTTTCTCAAAAAGCACCCGAAAATATATTTATAATTCATTCTCACATTTTTCATCATTTGTGTGTATAAACATTTAAAGCATACAATTTCGAGAGCACGTATTATCTCTTGTTATCAAGTGAAAACCTAAGTTTGAATTTGAAAAACTAATTACCAAACATTAAAGCGTAGAGGCCAAACAGTTTGTAGGGCCGGTTTTGTTTTAAGTTGTTTCTTGTCTTCTAGACCTGGGTTTCTTGTTAGATTTAGGTTAAGGTTTTTTTAACATAGGCTTAGGCTTTAGATTTTTCACTTGATAACGCGAGTTGATACGTATTATTTATTCAGCAGCCGAGAGACAATTCGGTACATTGTATTAGCATTGTCGATATCATTTTAACATGTACAATTACTTAGACAACAATTTATGTGAAAAGTAAAAAAAAGACCTTTCATCGTTCAATAAATGGCAGTCCATAGCTAATTTGTGAGCGTATGATTGTGTTTCTTAACCGACCTTGTGGTTCTTAACACTCTAATCCAACTTAAGATGGTTTTGTTTGGAGATCCCTGTTTTTTATGATGTGTTAAAAACTTTACCTTTACATTTGTTAAGGATGGCCCATCACTCCCGACCTTTTCCGAAACGACAGAAGTGTAATGTTCCACACAAAAATCACGTTCTTCTTCACTATATTGGGGCATTTTTTCTTAAAAATATACAACTATACGATTCCTTATTTTAATCCGACAATAAAGATTTCAATAAATTACCAAAGTTACAAAAAATCTGCTGTTTATATAAAACTAGAGGAAACCCCTATCAGTTTGCTACACAACACATTGGAGCTACATTGATGGCAAAAAGCTCTGAATCCATGTGAGAAGCTGTATTTTCAAGGATGCGATGGCGTTGCCAGAGGGTGCGGCCCGCACCAGGTTCCGCGTCCAGATGGGTGTATAATTTAAAGTTTGCTTACTGGCATTTTAATTATTGTTCAAATAAAATTTTGTAGATAGGTTATAGAAGGGATCGCAACACTCGAGCAAGAGATTGGACTTGTTTAGAATTTAAAGTAGAGTACGATTTTTGTGATTCACCCCAAACTCGACTTTAGCGTTTAGATTTGATTTAACTATTTGTACGTGTTGCTTCTTGCAAGAGAATTTTTTCAAAAAACTCAAACATATAGAGTTACCTAAGATCCACTGAGCCAGGCAAGGCTTTGCAGTTTAGCTATCCTGCCATTTAAAATTCTGTCTCTAAAAATATTGATTTTGATAATATTATATCTATGTTTGCCGAGCAGAAAATTCGTAAAAGGATTTCAAGTAAAAGTAAGGATGTAATCTGCGTGATTAAATTTTAAAAATTTATTTTAAAATGTTAATTTTACTTCCATAACTTTTTAAATTAGTTTCTTTAAACAAAATTCTATAAACAGATGTAGGCTTACCGTATGAATTAATACTGTCACATAAAAAACTACTGTATTGTAAAAAATACTGTATTTTCCATAGCTTAAAAAAAAGTTAACTGATTGGGAGGGGGGTAACACATATTATGTAATATTGGATATTCTTGATATCAATATTTTAATAAATAAATATAATATTATCAATTTAATAAATATAATTATTAAAATTTGTTATTATTTATGTAAATATTATCCCGATAAATACAGCATAAAATTACTTCCATAAACTCCTTGTTAGCCTATAAAAATTCTAGTTTTGTGAAAATAAAAAATATGTTCAAACTTCAAAGTGTGCAGTTTTAGTTTAAGCCTAATAGGCCTACATATGAGCCTGTCAATGTTGTTAATGTGATGTCAAATTTAAGTAATCTTTCAATGTAGCCGAGAGAATACATCTTTCATTTTTCTTAGATCGAGAAAATAGTGCGAAAATTTCTCATAAATTTAGGGATGTAAACTATTAGATTCGACTGCGGTCGTGTAGATGCTGTGAGAGGAGAGGGGGTGACATCAGTCCTGGTAGAGACGTAGGAGCTTTTTCCTGACTTTTTGTTGAATAACCGCCATCTGATTTGTGATGATTAAGATCGAACAAGATATAAGCAGTCAAAACCTTTTTGAAACTAATAATTGGCTTTAACCTTTTCTTGAATTATGGAGGTTCGACTGTAATACATTTAAGTTCTTCGTAGTTTATTTAATATATTATATTGTTTGTTTCAGGTCTAAAGCCAAATTGAAGAGCAAAGATTTGGAGAAAAAAGTTTTGGTATTTGAGATGCCGCCCAGCCCGCCCACGGAATCGGGCTTGGTTGAAAAACCTTCTAATATCACACTAAATATGCTGAACGCGTCGGAGTCTGTAGAGGATGACGTTCTGTATGACCTTGAAAATATTACTACTGTTCCTGTCGACTATGTTGATTTTCTGCAGTGATTCCCAAATCTCCTTTTTTTTTAACAATATGCTAGCATTTAGAGTGTAAAAACTAAATTTTAAGTGGGACTTTTACTAATACGAGTGCCTTAAGTTAAGATGAAACTCAAAAAATTTATATTATAGTCAAATGAATGTTCTGTTTCAATATTCTTTGAAAAAAATGAAAACTCAAAGTTGTCTCTTACTTCTTTTCCTGGTACATGTTCCAATTTCAGAACAATCCTTTTTTAACACTCCAAAATTAATTACAGTATCATTCTATAAATACTTTATTTTTTCCGTCTAGTCATCAAACTTATGGTGATTCTGGGCTACCGCTTTTTCAGATGCTCGAGCGACCATCTTCGGGTACTGTATCGCTCTTACGAGCTCGTTATAATATAAAAATAAAAAAATACCAGAATTACCATAGGTCGGATCACTAGATGGAAAAAATAAGGTATTTAAAGAATAATACTGTAATTAAATTCAGCGATCCGGAGACTATCTCACAATGATTCCAAAATTACTCTGTTCCAAAGGTGAACTCGAGCTAGTTTCGAGTTTTAGATAATTATTCCAACCGAATAAACTATTAGCCTAACAGAAACAGCATTTACAGTTCAACTGGTTCTGTCAGCGACGACTGGTGAATTATTAGATCGGGGGTTCAAACCTACGGGGGGGGTTTGGGGAAACACATTGTATTTGTAATATAAATGTAAAAATTGCCAGTTGTAGGCCTCTTTTTTACTACAATTTAGCAGTTTTGAGACATAGCCGGAAAACGTGTAATGGGATAGAATCGGGTTATAGATTTGATGATAGATTGGAGTATGGAAATTAATTGTAAAAGAAAAATTGAGAACAATGTTGTCTTACATAACAGTATACTTTATTTATTAGCAGTAGGAAACAAACGCACGAAGGAATAAGCATCCTGTTTACGTATATAGACTGCAGTGGTAAACAATGTTACCCCTGTACCCCCGCGCACGGCTCAAGAGGGTCATTTGAATTGAACCGGCCGCTGTAAACGGTGCTTCTAAAGCTGCGTGTTGTAACTCCGTGTCTTATTTTAACAACTTTCACTCTTTATTATTTTATTTATGAAACCCAGTATTAAATATTTATAGTCGTTAAAATATTATGGTGTTAAAGAAATTTGCTTGGGGATTCCGCCTCTGGGTTCTGTGATTGATTGATGATCTGTGAGCTTTGGTCGACATGGATTACATCTTGAAATGGTAGAAAGCGTGATTTATTTCTATGGTATAAAACTACAGTTATTACAATTGATAATGTTTTAAAATAAAATACTTTTGTTTCCATATTTACCTTTCGAACTACTGAACACCTTCCGCACAATCACACTCGTAAAACTATCTCGACTTATGCTGAACACTTGATAAACAATATTGAGAGCAACTTAGATATATGTACTCTGACCTGAGCTTAGTCCCCCCCCCCCCCCCCAATGCCAAATCATCACGCTACTGCTACTGTCCAACTTTTCTCTAATTTCTCGAACCTTATGCATTTATAATTAATAAGTTTTAGTACACCAAAAATACTGTAAATAAAACATTTACACCTCACCAAAAAAACACACTTTACAGTTTTTTTACTTGTAAGTTTAACTTCGAAACAAAGGCCTGAATAGTAAAATAACCTGGTGACGATCCACTGCACTACAAATATACAGGGGCGTTCCTGGAGTAATTGGCGCCCAGGGCGAGATCTGAAGTGGCGCCCCCTCAAAGAACAAAACATTCACTAACCCTTTGCGCTCGGTTGGCCAGTGCTGCTGGCCATACGATATTCTCAGTCAGCTCTGAATATTTATCAAATTAAACATCCTCACAGCTCGGATTGTTAGTGGGTATTTATTTCTTGTTTAACAAAATTGTGGGCTTTTAGTAAGTCTTTTATTTTGCCATACAATAAAGTAGATATATTATAATTGTTATTGGTGAGTTTTTGTTTTAACTGTAAATATATAGTTATAATATATTTCAATTAATAAAATAAACCATTGGGTCCATTTTATACAACTTATCAAACAACATTTTTAGGTAATTTAAAATAAAATTAAGAACTTGTTAACAAAAAAACACTTAAAACCTGTAATAAACTAATTAACTTTTGTTGTATTAAATTACTTCAAACTTTAAAAACACTAGCCTAGACCACCGCAAAGTAAAACTAAACTGCTTTTAAGGTTATAATGTAACGAATATTCCTACGTTTTGATACAACGCAGACCAGAAAAAAAGCGGGAATTAATTAGATTAAGATTTGGACTCTAGATTTCAGCACAATCCAGACAAAATAAAACTACTAAAAATAAATTAATGCAGATCATTTGTGTGGCCAGTCCTGCTGGCAGGCCATCCAGGCGATCGAGGGATTTTACCTTGTCCAGTACTGCTGGCCATCCGAGCTGAGAAGAACGTAACTTGCAAAAACAATTCAGACTTGATAAAGAAATGGCTGTGGCCAGCACTACTGGCCATCCAAGCCCAGAGGACTTTTATTAAAAATCCTTCCAGACTGCAAAGGGTTAATAGGATGTTTAGGCATTAATAAAACTTAAAATAGGCAGGCAAAAAAAGGCACTGTAAATTAAAAAAAAGGCATAATATATTTTAGCAACTAATAAACAAATAATTCAGATAACTTACATTTTACTGGTTACAAATTACCACAAGGTATTTCTTTAAATTGTCTGTTGTTAGACTTTGCCTTCTGTCAGAAAGAACTGGCAGCACACACGCACAGTTGAGTTATTGGTGGGAGTAGGCTAAACAAACAAAGCTTGACTCTGTCCCTAACATACAGCAGGCTTACATGCCCACTGCATAGTTTCAACCGATACTAGAAGGACAACAATAGAAGGAACCATTTTTCCTAAAAATTGGAAAAAGTTCATTCTCTCTCTCCCTTTTCCGCGGTTACTGTAGTTGTGGACAACGTAACTCTGAAAGAGGAAAAGGTTAGCGTCTAACGGATGTACAGCGGATAAGAAACGATCCTGGTTCAGAGTTACGCTGTCCACAACTATAAACACTCCTAATTCGTAAGAAATATACATCTGTCAGAGAATTTGGTTTCATAGAACAAGTTTCCGACTTATTCCCGTTCCACTCTGGACACGTTTTGCTGTACAAACATTATTCAATTTACTTGCAAAAGGCAAAAATAGACTTTTATAATTCAAATAAGCAGAAAGAGCTTAAAAAGGCAAAATTAAGGCATTTTGCCAAACATCCGGGCTCTATTAATAACAAAGCAATTACGGGTTGAAAAATATATAAATTAAATCATATCAAAGATGCTTGTTACTAAGCTTCAATTGTGTTTACATTCAATTATTTTTATTAGTAATGTTAATTTAAAGCCAATATTTAATTTCAAAAATATGCAACACTGGCATTGCTGTTATCAATATAGTCTAGGACAACTAGGCCTATGTGCCCTTTTTTCCGACCATCGTTTTTTCTAACACCCCGTATTGTTGAGAATACTCTGTGAAAATTTCAGTTCAGTATCTCAACACTAGAGTTCAGAAGCACAGTTTTTGTAAACACATGTTTACAGTTTGTTTTTTGTTGTGAGCCTGTTGAAAAATAACATAACCTAGTGATACAGTGTTCTTGTAGGCCTAGTTAGTGTTATAAATGTTTATTATCAATTAACTGCAGTGATGGATAAAAATGAGCCAGTTGAAAAGAAGAGACGATTGATGCATAAATATGTAAATAAGAGACGAGAAGGTAAAAAAAATAGGAAAGTTCGAGGTGAAGAATATGTTACACACAAAGGTGAAGTAATTCCATCAAAAGATTTTACATTGGTTAGTAAGTGTTGTATAAATAGATGTTATGAATATTTTCCACTTCAAGACCAGTGTAACTTATTTGATTCATTTCTACAATGGCAAAACAAGGCACTTCAAGATGCCTACCTATCAGCTACATATCAGCTTGTATGACCATGTCTGCTAATATTAACATTCGTAACAGAAGAAACCTTGTCTCAAAACTTGGTCTTACTGCAGAATGGCACTCAAGCAGTGGCGGCTCGTGCTATAAGTTCCCAAGCAAATTGCATTATTAACATAATACAGTCAACTCCCGATTATCCAGGATAATTACCGGCAAGACACTCACGGATAATGTGAAATCCCGGTTAAAGCAATTCGTTATAGTATAGGGCACAAATACAAGGTATTATGCAAGAATTATAAACTTAATGGATATACTGTACCTTTAATCACTCCTAAAACGTATAAAAAACTACAAACACAGCATTATTTAGATTGAAATAGCAGTACAGCAATATATTATGTACAATGTTCAAACACAATTAAAATAGTCCGTCAGAGTTTTTTTGTTTTTTCGCATCTAAAGTAAATCTCCAGTCAGTAGCGTGCGATGAACTGTCAGCAAACGACACAAGTTCTTCAACAGATGACGACTTTTAGAGTAAGTTACTCATTCTTATTTCCTTTTTCGTGCCTTGAATTATGTTAAGTAATTGTTAGGATATATAAATATAAACATATCTCAATACGGTAAGATCTGCTTGAAACATACTGGGATTAAAGACTATAAGTAAGAACTTCGGGCTATATATTTTTTTTTTCATTTTTTTTGGATGAATTTATTTTTTAGGGGCTTTAATCTTGTTAATACATAAATACGAAACATATCTCACTATGGGAATATTTGGTTCTGACAAAGTAACAGTAAATAATAACCTAAAATTCAATTAAAAATAATATTTTTATCTTTCTCGATATATAAAAGTAAATAACAAATAGGCTTACGGTTTTCGCTATATGGTAAAACATAAATGTAAATAACTTAAAAGTTCTTCTATGGTCAAACATTTCCGACTATTTACATTTTATGCAAATAATCTATAATTAATGTTTATACGATGTAGGCCTATATATATAAAGTAATACAAATATATTTTGCTGTGTGTGTTGACCGACCAACTAAAGCGCCCGAGAACTTTCGAGCTTGCCCGAGCCTATCCGAACTCACCCAGTTGCTTCTGAAATTATGAAAGCGTAATTAGTTTACTCTTTTGCCAGTATTGCTACATCAGATCTTAGAAAACCACTATTTCTTCATATCACGTTTTTAAAAGAACAACTTTAATTCCCCTAATAACTGACAATAAAAATTTACCGTTTTATGTTAATGTTGTCGTTCTTAAAACATGTGTTATGGAAAGAAAACTGTCAAAATCAAACTGGCACCCTCTCCAAAGTAGTGCAAAAGGCACACGCCCTGATTGCCCCCCCCCCTGGTTGTGACGCAACTGCAAATATGAAATAAACTCAGGTTTAGCTCCATGTTCATACAAGCTCTGGTCTGGTGCCTGGGCAATTGTCACGGTTGTAGAATCAAATGCACCAACTGAAATAAGTATGCCGTCATGTAGTAATTTGAGGCACTTATTGGCTATTTTCGTAATGGCAATGAGTTTTAGATTATTATAGTTCTTGTTACAGTTGCATGCTTTTTCTATACTATTATTACGTAATAAACTAAATATGTTAATATGAAAATGTGTAAAACAGTTTTTGGCAAAGTTGGACCAATTTTGAAC
>JAGFPH010000889.1:294648-322377 GCA_018207615.1 Philaenus spumarius | reverse complement strand
CCTAGGAACTTGAAATTTGGTACACATATTGCTCATAGGCACTAGAGACGAACTACGAAAGCATTTTGAAATATTTGACTTTAAGGGTTAAAACAACCACTAAAACAATAAATATTGTTTGTTGTATATCTCAAAAACATTACCTCCTAGACACGTGAAATTTGGTACACGTATTTGTCATAGGGGCAAGAGGCGTACTAAGAAAGTATTTTTTAATATTAGGTCTGTAAGGGTTGAAACAACCTCCAAAACAATAAATATTGTTTGTTATATATCTCAAAAACCCTATCTTCTAGGAACGTGAAATTTGGTACCCATATTTTTCATATGAGCTAAAGGCAAACTAAGTAAGAATTTAAAAATATTTGGCCTTTAAGGGTTGAAACAACCCCTAAAACAATAAACATTGTTTGTTATACTTTCCTTAAAGCAAGAAAGCTGAAATTTTATAAATTTATTTCTTACAAGATCCATATAAAAAAATAAACCAGTTTACATTTTATCACGTTCTGCTAAGGGGTGAACATTTAGTAAAAACCCCTATAACTATAAATATTAATTTAATACCCCTAAGGAACGTGAAATATTTGGTTCACATATTGCTCATAAGCGCTGTAGTACAAATAGCTATAGGCGCACTCAGATAGGATTTTATAATATTTGGCCTTAAAGGGTTGAAACATCCCAGAAAACAATATATGTTGTTTGCTTACTTTCCTTAAAGCTGAAATTTTGTACATATATTATTTTCTTACAAAACACATATGAAAAATAAATGAGTTTTAGATTTTGTTACGCGCTGATAGGAGAGAAAATGTGTTAACAACCCCTAAAAACAATAATTATTAATATTCATACATTCCTTAAAACCAAAGAGCTGAAGTTTTGTACATTTATTTCTTACAAGATAAACATTAAAAGTAAACCAGTTATACATTTCATTACGTGCTGCTAAGGATTGAAAATGTAATAACAAACCCTAAAACAATCTATACTAATTGGTATTCTTTCCTTAAAGCTAGAGAGCTGAAATTTGGCACTTATTAATTTTAAGAAAATATTTAAGACGTAACCTGATCAAAACTATCCAGATCTGTGCATTCGCATATTAAAGACGTATCTGGGTGGTCTGCAAACATCAAGCTAAGACTGTGATTTACCAATCTGTAGATTTAGCGGTTGAAAAAAAGACGTTCTTCGCTCTGAATTTTTAATTTATTTAGCACACAAACCATGACGAAGACAATTGACGGGCAGCCAGTGAACAATAAATACCAAAGTAATTGAATATAAATGTTATAATTCACTTTCGTGAAATAATAGATGAAAGAAAATGAGAGAAAACTATGACAATTAATTATAAATCATGGTGATGCAACAAACAAATTCCCTGTAGCGAAGCACTGGTATTCAGCTAGTTAATTAATATAGTTATATTAAAAATTCACTCCATAGGAGGTCGTCACATATTTACACCAAACACAAACATACTAACACAACACGTAACACGCACATACGTAAACTTATATTTCGTTGTCTTAGGCTGGCCGCACACTGAGGCAGCATTTTGTTGTACAGCACAAAATGCTTTTAGTCCGGTCAATATGTACCTACTAAAAATCGGGGGTCGCTGAAAAAAATCGGAACTTTCTGAAACATTGGGGTGTTGTTTGGGTCCATCCAGTTATGTTAAATCCAAAAGATCGCCCTGATTAACCCGTTGCAAATTTCAGGGGGGCCAAAAAACAGCGATTTTTTTGGACTTTTTTCCGTATTTGGGCCATAACATTTTTTCCTTGCGTCCTACGACTTTGACCATTCTATTCACTTTTGTAGTGGATTAAATTTCCTACAGTTTGCACTATTTAAACTTGTATTTTGACTTCTTACTTACCGAGATACAGAGGTTCAAAATGTGAAACATTTATGAAAATGGCAAAAAACGCCAGTTTTGCTATGCACCTTGCATTTTAAATAATATTGAATGACATTATGGTTCTTTTATACATATGCAATGTTACATGAACCCTTCCCCCATACCCCCACCCCGTAACCCTTTCCCCTACCCCTCCCCCCATACCATCATCACTAGGAAACCTCGCAGATTGCATAATGTAATGGAATGTGGGGCAGGAGCGAAGAGTGGACTGCCTCATATTATTGTATTCTTTGTTGGCAGCTCATTCTGCAGATTCTGCTCATGCAGCTTTGGCGCATTTCATTATTGAACGCCTTGAGTTGACTGAAGAGGATTTGACAGCTCTGGATCGAATAATCAATTTCCCGGACAGATCAATCATTTTGAGGCACACAATCATCCAGCATTCTTTGGATGCAATACTTTTGCATGTGCACACTCATGAAAGACTTCCTCAAAGCGGAACGGATGGGTGATAGGACAATAAATCTTCAATCTGTAATGGAAATGATCCCATACCTTCATGCTGCAGGGCACTTGAACTACGAAAAGAGTGCACATTTCTACTACCAAATCATGGTCAGCTTACAAGACCGAATGGATCCTCAGAAGTATGAAAAATTCACAAAGCACGGGTACTTCACTATTCGCCGAAATGAAAAATTTTTGACGGGGATCTGGTCGGACATGACCATTGAGCAAGTTCTCATGAGGGCCATGAATACTCATGGAGGACTGACTTGTGGTCGGGGAATCACTGGCAGCGTGCTTGCTCGCTGGACGTTGGGTATGTTGTGCCTACAGAATGTTTGCGAGCAGATAGAGACATTCGCTGACGTACGTTCTGAAATGAGGTCTACACTTGTAAAGAGGGACAACCAGGACATTGCAAAGCTACGTGTCTGGTTTACAAAGCATCCACCTAATCTTGACATAAAAGATATCGTGTCTTTGGTCACAGGCACCAACGGTAGTGAATTAGTAAACTGCCACTCTGCAAGGAACATCTGCAGCATGAAAAAGATAGTGGGACAGAATTTTGGAAACGTAAAGGTGAAAAGAAAAAATAAGGGTATCACCTTGGCCTATGATTCATGTTCGGTGAAAATTGCGGACAAGAAATTTGTAGTCAACCCACTAACCCTTTTCCAACGAGTTTGTGTCAAAAAACGGACAGACGAGGAACTTAAGGATATTTTTGCATATGAATTGGCACCCTTTCCCATGTCTCTTTTCTCTGGGGGTGGAATGCGGGAAGGAACAAAGTCGTTGCTGTATTCAGCATTCAAGCCAGTTGACACAATCTTAAAAGGCAGGAAATGTGCCGTGATAAATGGAGGGTATCTTCTGCACAAGGTCGTGTGGAATAAAAGCACCACTCCTACTTTCAAATCAGTGTTCAAGGCGTATGTGAATTACGTTGAAAGAAACTTTGGACGTGATGCCGTTTTGTCCTTCCTATCAGAGCACTAAAGCTGCAGAACGATAAGCTTATGAAGATATCTAAGGATACCGTTAACTACTATTTATTTATTATAGGTTATTATAACTGTTATTTATTTAACAATTTAAAGAACGTTTAATTCACTTTTTATACCTGTTTATAAAGATAGAGGTGGGGGGGGGGGGGTGGATTTATGAATGGATGATTTTCAATGCTTTTTATATTATACAATATGCGAGGTTTCCTAGTGATGGTGGTTCGGGGGGGATGGATTCGGAGGGATGGGTGGGGGGGGGGGGGGGGGGGGGGGTGGGGTAATAAAAATATTTTATTTATAAAAAAACAATAAAAACATTCAATAATATTTTAAAAGCAAGGTGCAAGTTAGCAAAAACTGGCGTTTTTTTGCCATTTTCATAAATGTTTCACATTTTGAACCTCTGTATCTCGGCGAGTAAAAAGTCAAAATATAAGTTTGAGTAGTGCAAATTGTAGGAAATTTAATGCACTACAAAAGTGAATAAATGGTCAAAGTCGTAGGACGCAAGGAAAAAATGTTATGACCCAAAAACGAAAAAAGTCCGAAAAAATTGCGGATTTTTGGCCCCCCTGAAATTTGCAATGGGTTAATCAGGGCGATCTTTTGGATTTAACATTACTGGATGAACCCAAACAACACCCAAAAGTTTCAGAAAGTTCGATTTTTTCCTACCTCAATGTACATAAAATATTGACTGGACTATTTGGACATTTTCCGCTATTGCTGTCTCAGTGTGCGGACGTATGCGGTGTGCTGGCGAACATTGAGCAACTAGCGGTATCATTCAACCTTGTATCGATGTCAGTTAGTTCAGTCAAATGGTGTTTCTTCCAGGAAAAAATATAGATTTTTTTTCTCACTAGTTCTATATGTTTTTTTGGGGTGACAAGTTTGAGTCATTTCCTTGTGATTTCTCGCGCGGTATTATTTGATTTAGATACGTTTTAGAAGATATTTGTAAATACAAAAATTTTAGTTTAAAACATTTCCTTTCCAATGGTTTTTTTTTATTGAGATTGGATAGTATTTATTGGGTGAAATATTCGATAAAAGTTGTGTCGTCTCAGACTACTCAATTGAACAGTCTGCAGCTATGGACAAAAATATAATAACCCAAAGGAGGGGGCTGCAGCCCCCACAGCCTCCCCTAGATCCGCCAATCACATAATTCATATAAGAATTACAAAAAGTGAATTTAAATTTGTATACAATTTTGGATTTATATTCATTTGATTTATTTTTACTGACACATGTTTTTATTCAATCATTTCAATTATAATTCGTTTATAATTGTTACACAGATTTTTGTTTTCAAATATAGTACAAAGTATAACAAGGATTTTTTCAAGACTTATATATTTTGGATTTTAATAATATTCCTATACGCACAAATTTCCTTTATTACAAAGTGGCTACTCGCTTGGCTCAAATTTCAACTCCCCAAAAATTAATTCTTTTTAGGATACACAACTCTCCCAATTAACCCACACAAACTGATTCTAACCCAGAATTTATATAAAACAGTTATCCCTTTATAGTCTTTCCGCTCGGCCGTGATACCTGACTTCTCGGAATTCAACGCCCCCTCCACTAGTTTGCCACCGGCAGGTCCGGCGAGCGGGTAGGGAGGGCTGGTTGAGTTCCGAGAAGTCAAGTATCACGGCCGAGCGTAAAGACTATAATATCCACAAACCGTTCCCTCGCCTTTACTCTGTCCTAGTGGCTCGAACAGCACAGATCCCGCATCCTGACGTCCACCTGGGCTGGCACACCTCACGGGAAAAGTCTGTCTGGTTTCTCCTTGACGCCCACGCCGTCGGCGTCTATCCCCCCGAAGTTTTCACCGTTTTGTCTTTGTTTACTATGATGGCTTACTTATAAAAGCCATTCAGCGATTTTACATTCTACTTACACAACTAGCTACCACTACCTACTCTATATTACATAATTGCGCAACTCTGCTAGTGTCAACTTGTCAGCAACTCATTCTGTTTCGCACCACCTTCTATACCAATAATATATTTTTGCAACATCAAATTTGTAAAAACACACTTAAAGTTAAATAAACTTACAGCGAAGTTAGATAGTCATTTTTTTCATAAATGGTTATTCGTCCATTCTTTTGATGCAGTCAAAACATACTCTCCTTCAACATTCTGAACACATTGGTATTGGTTTGGAACACTTAGCGCATGGGTAGTTAGTTTTCTTTTGAGTTTTGGAGGACAGAAACCACACGTTTTGCATTTTTCAAAGCAGTTTTCTCGAGGTTGTCTTTGACTTCAGTCGGAGGAATGTTGAATGTTAGGTTGTGTGGAATAGATCCAGCTGTCGCTCTACGAAGCATCGGTGGAGACACGAAGGATTTAACTAACGTTTTCATAAAATATAGTCAGCGAGGTTAAAGGGAATTGTATAAAAATGTATAGTTTAACAGTGATAAATAAATGTGTATAGTTGCCTTCTTAAGACTTCGTTTTACTAAATAGAACCCAAGCTAGATAAATTTGAAAAGTCTAGTGAGAGATGAAGTCAACGCCACACTTTATGAGGGCGTTTTGTATGCCCAGGTTACAGTAGCACGAGAATACGCGAGTTAGCAAAACTGGCTGCGAAAAAATTGCGACCAGTCAATATGCGTGTCATGTTATACGGGCGGTTTGGGAGCGAATAATAAGCCATGGGTGATAGATACAGTGCTCCGTGAGGTGAAATATTATTAAATTACTACATAACTTTCACTTACAACAGTTGATATTATTTATTGGAATAATTTAGTACTTATTATATTATTAGAGTAACTTTATTAATTGTCCACCTTATTGTGGGATTAAAACAATAAAATTATAGGTGTTATTAATAACACATGCCTCAAAGTTATGACCAGACTTTCAGCTGGTAGCAAATAGAATGCTCATCTTCATATTAGTGTCTTGCTTAAGATACGGTGTCTTATTTTGATGAGCAACTCGTCGTATGTAAACACTGACACCAGATAGTATTAAAACAAACTTTTCTGGGTACTTTCTGTGGTTTTCGAATGTAAAATGAAACATCCCGGTATTTAACCGGTTTGCCAGTACTGGGTGTGTTCCCCATCGTCTCTTCTGCCTTTCACAAAACTCATACTCACACAATCAATTCAATAATTGTGTGACAGCACCTCAACACAACTCTTCGTTGTCCATGGTACAAGTGCACACTGACATTCACCGATGACGAACAACTCAATTTTAAAAACCAAATACGCTCGTATAAATAGACACGCGGTATTCACGCGTTTATTCGCTAGCGTTAAATAGGCTTGTATAATTGGACTCATTTTTTGTCAAGCGCCCGCGAAAAAAAATGCCGCGTATTATCCGCTCGTATTTGAAATTTGGTACACATATTGGTCATAGGCACTAGAGGCGCACTAAGAAAGGATTTTTGGCCTGTAAGGGTTGAAAAAACCAATAAAACCATAAATATTGTTTGTTATATATCACAAAAACCCTACCTCCTAGGAACGTGAACATTGGTACACGTATTTGTCATAGGGTCTAGAGGCGCACTAAGAAAGGATTTTAAAATATTGTGCCGTTATTCGACTTCCACGGTATTAAAATCTTACTTTCGCCCAAAACAACATTTACATCTACTTTACCGACACAATTCTTGTTCAAGTAGTTCCCTTTTTCCCGCTAGGCGGCGACTCCGTACAGACGTCAGCTGTTAGTGCTATGCACTAAGCAGGCGCATCTGTGCAGAGGTCGCTGTAATGCGAAACTATCAGACGTCAGCTGTTGCTTAAATCACGTGACATACCTTACACAGGCTTGTAGCTCTGTTAGACCGGCCATGCTGCTTCCTTTGTTCACTCCAATCGACCTATGCAATGTTTTAGTTTTGTAATGAAGTTTCATATTCATATTCTGTAAATGTCTTGTCGGGAGTTTAACGACAGTGCGTTATTAATTATTATGCTTTTCTTTTAAGACCCATTCTACTAAATCCAGGTATGTAAAGCAATATTACCAAATCAAAATGTTTTGGCTTTTCATTTTTGGTAATGAAATGTTACCTTTGTAAGTTTTATCAAGTTAGATTTACATTTAATATTGTAAATAATATTTCAAACTCATAAAGTATAATTTAATATCTATGTAATTCAATTTTCTTCTTTGAATACCTTCAGTACAGCCTAAATATTAAATTTAATGTAACCAGCCTATTTTCAAACTAAAGCCTAGCTTAGGCAATTTATATAATTTTTTGTACAAATTTAAAGCTGTGTAATTTTTACCAAATAAGGACCTTTAAAAAACCAATCATTTAAATAACGATATCTCTGAAATATATTGAGCTTTTATTTCAGAACATTTTAAAGTTTAACATGTGCTTTGTGAACATGTAGCAACAGTTAAAGTAACATGACAAATGCTGACAAGTTAACTTTGGTTAAATCTTGTATTAACAGTTAACATTTTTATTTTAAAATACCTGCTTGTCACCTATTATCAAAAATATTATAAAGGCAAACTTTTAACCTAAAGGCTTTTCACTATGTTTTGGTTTTAAAGCCTACTTTAATTCTAAAAACATGTTATTTTGTTTTAATGCAGTGTATAACTGGTGCAAGTAGCACACCATGTTCTGGTTCTAAATCCAACTACCACACCATGTTCTGCTTATAACACCTTGTAGAAATGTTCTGCTTCTAAATCCAACTTCAGTAACAAGATTTAGAAATGTTCGGCTAAAACAAAACTTTACCTGCTGACTACTAAAGCATAGCTATGAACTTTATAAGAAATTTTACTAAAACCTGCAGTGAACATTCTAGCAAACTTTTTGAATAGGTTGTGTACTCTTGTGTCTTGTTAGAAATTTATAATATATATAATATATGTCTTTTATAATTTAATTTATATTGGGAGGAGCGCTATAGCAAGTTTCGAACCTCAGTCCTCCAAGGACTATCCATAGAAATTATACATATTTTTTTTATTATAGAGAGACGTCTCACAACTTCATTTAATGCTTTATTTTTTTTATTATTTAATTATACTTAGTTTTACAGTTGGCCAACGACATGAATGTTACTTATTAATAAATCCATGGTACTATATGTTAAATTTTGTAATTTTGTCTAATTAATGAAATTTTGTATAAATTTTGTAATTATTATTAATGGGGAGGGTTTTTCAACTTTTAAATTTTTAGGGAGGGAACTTTTAAATTCAACTTAAATTATATTTTGTAAACTAACCTTTTTTTATTTTCTCTGTATCTAAGGGCATGTAAATTTTTCTTTTTGTAACTAAGGGCATATGATATTTTTTTTATTTTGGTTAATAAACCTAAATCTAATCTAGCTTTTTTTTTATTGAGTTAACCTCAATGTATCATAATGTTTTTGTAAGTGATCAGCTGAGACATTTCTGCAGTTTGGCGATTTTTGTTTTCAAGGTAAGTCTTTGAACATGTCCAGTCTATGTGGCCCAGTATAGCTTCCGATTTAATAATTTCGTTTTTATCTAAGACTGGTACAATATTTGGCCTGTAAGGGATGAAACAACCCCTAAAACAATAAATATTGTTTGTTATATATCTCAAAAACCCTAACGCCTAGGAACATGAAATTTGGTACACGTAACTGGCATAGGCGCACTAAGATAGGATTTTAAAATATTTTGCCTTTAAGAGTTGAAACAACCCCTAAAACAATAAACATTGTTTGTTTTACTTTCCTCAAAGCTAAAATTTTGTACATTTATCTCTTACAAGATACATATTATACAAAAATAAACCAGTTTTTTTTACATTTTATCACGTTTTGCTAAGGGGTGAACATTTAGCAACAACCCCTATAACTATAAATATTAATTTAACACCGTCAAGGAACGTGAAATATTTGGTACACATATTGCTGATAGGCGCACTAAGATAGGATTTTAAAATATTTGGCCTTTAAGGGATGAAACATCCCCTAAAACAATAAATGTTGTTTGTTTACTTTCCTTAAAGCTGAAATTTTATACATTTATTTCTTACAAAACACATATAAAACGTAAATGAGTTTTACATTTTGTTGCGTGCTGCTAGCGGTGAAAATGTGATAATAATTAACTCCTAAAAAAAATTAATATTGTTTTATACTTTCCTTAAAGCTAGAGAGCTGAAATTTTGTACAATTATTTCTTACAAAATACGTATAAAAAAATAAATAAATTTACATTTTGTTACGTGCTGCTAAGGGTTGAAATTGTAATAACAAACCCTAAAAACAATAAATATTAATTGGTATTCTTTCCTTAAAGCTAGAGAGCTGAAATTTGGCACTTATTCATTTTAAGAAAATATTTTAGACGTAAGCTGATCAAAACTATCCCGATCTATGCATTCGCATATTAAAGACGTATCTGGGTGATCTGCAAATTCCATCTAAGACTGTGATTTACCAATCTGTAGATTCAGCGGTTGAAAAAGAAGACGCTCTTTGAGATTTTTTAACACTTTTTTATTATTAATCCAGTCTCAACAATTTGAGGAAGCTGAGGTGTTAAAAGCATCAGTGCAATTCCTGGAGCAAGCGTTTAATGTCAAGGGTTACAAATGAAATACTGGCAGAGGCTTTGTAGGGAAATAATGAACTGTATACATTTAAAACCACTTCATTTCATTTTACAACTGTACCATCCTCAAAGGGAACAAACAAAACGGAAACCGTACTGAGTCAAAAATGGGGTGGTACATACATAAGGGAGAAACAAAGATGATAAATCCTTCTAAGGATAATAAACTGTAGCCTTACCTTATTTTAGAAAGTTTTTCAAGAAACACCTGAATTAGCTATTCACAGGAAATGCCAAACAAATACAATTCGCTAAATAAACAATTTGTTTATTAAAATATTATTTTAAATTAAAAATACAAAAGATTATACGCCCTTAAATAATAAAATTTTAAATTGACATGCCCTTAAGTACAATTGATTTTCAAAGAAAATGTTTACAAAATATATATATTAATTAATTAAGTTCAAAAAGAAAAACCCTCCCCAAAATAAAATTTGAAAAACCCTCCCTGTTTACAATAAAAAAAAAATACAAAATTACGAACTAGTAGTGTTTACAAATTTACAAAATTGAATACATTCACCATGGATTTGATAATAATTTTATATCTATGGCCAAACTTAATACTAGGTAAAAATTAATTAATAAAAAAAATTATGAGACGTCTCTCTATAAAAAAAAGGTATGTAAATTTTCTAATATAGAGCCCTTAGGGCTAAGGTCCGAAATATGCTATAGCTGCACCACCCAATTATTATTATATAAAAAAAAAATATTACTGTAGCCTTTTTCAACTATGTAAGCCTTTATTATTTAGATATCATATTTTAAGTAACAGACAGTTCAAAAATTCTAGCAACACTCAGAAAGTTTTCATTATAGCTGTTTTTTTTTTATTGTTGTTGTTCCGAAGATGGAAGTCAAAACTTGTAGAAGGATAAACCCATGTAATACTTAAACCAGTGATGTTCACTATAAGAAAAAAAACACATGTTTTAGTACATGGCTAAAAACATGTATAAAGTTGCATAAGAATTTCATGTATGAAACTGTAATTTAACCTCGTGTATAGAACAGTATTCTAATTTATAGGCTTACAAAGAAATATTTAAAACAGAGCTTTTAATACACACTATTACACCTTTATAAGGCTTAAAAAGGCTTCTAAATCTTATAAAGCAAACAGTTTAAGGCTTGTGGCTACGTAAAGTAAAACAGATAGGCTATGTAAAATATAGGCTATAAAAAAAGTTAAGATATGACATAAAATATACTTTGCAAGTGTAGAATAAATGTTACAGTTAAATTCACACAAAACATATTATTATAGCTAACTCAGGGTGTAATTTAGGTTTGAACTTTACCTGGTAGAAGATAGATGGATAACTTAGCCGGTAGACATGTTTAGTAACGAAATAGGCCTTAGACAAGGTCAGACAAATTTGGCAAGAAACGCCGTAAAACACGTCACAAGAATACTTTAAACAACTCGCTAACGCATGTTAAATGAAACTAGCTTACTGATGCTTAATTTTTTACCAAGACGGTATTACATTTAAATAGCTTCGGTTTAATCTAAAGTTGATCGTGTAGACTTTCACATTACATAGTCAGGCTACTGCAGAAGAAAGAATAATCAAAAACGGCCGGCCTAGTACGCTTCCAACAGCTAACAGCTGATGAGAGTGGCACACTGGTCTACCCACAATGTTGCCAACTGAATAGGCCTTGGCGCGCGAATTCAAAAAAAAATGACTAGATACTTGGATATACGTTTCTACAAACGCTACACAACTGAACGGGCCTTACTTCTAAATCACGCCGGGTATGTGTTATAAGCAGGCCCGGATTTACGTTTCCTCCGCTCATGGGCATAAAACAAGCTGCCCCCCCCACAATAATAGCAAAGCCCAACTTGACCCAACTAACAATAAAATTTAGAATTGTGTCAAGTTTTTTTTCAATGTATTTTCACTTCACTTACCTTGTTACTTAATTTGGAATTATTTACACTTCAGTTCCAGGACTATTATTTATTTTTGTGGGTGTAATTTTCTTTGCTCTTGGATATTTTAAATGAAACCGGATTACAATTTACTGAAAACTTGAGTATTATTTAAAACATTATTATCAAAACAAACATGTGTTAATTAGACTACATCTACATTTATTTGTTGACAATGAAACTAGCTTTCTTGTTGGCAAACTCATAAATTACATCTTCAAAATCTAAACTTGATGTTAAATCTTTTTCAATGGCTAAAACTGGAAGAAAGTTCAGTAGCTTTTGTTTGGTGGTGGAACATGTCGTAACTTTCATGGGCCAATAAAAACGTTGTGCATTCTGCATTGTATTATATTTCAAGTATTGTAAACACTTTTAGGATGTCAGTGATTAAAGTATCTGTAGAAAACTGTAACTGTACCGAGATACAGTTACAGTTAATAATGGCATTTCACTCTGAGTATTGAAATTGTTTTAATGCATTGAATAACACCTTAAAATGAACTAAGAATGTAATTATTATAACTATAATAATTATAATTATGAACCTTATAATTATTGTAAAAAACACAAAATGTTGAGCAAACAATCAAAAACAAAAAATCCAAAATATACTGTACTTTAAATAGGATAAAATTTAAAAAAACATATATAACCAAATTAAATTTTTTTTTTATATTTATGCTGCAATAAACCTAAATGTACGGTATTTTAAATAGGATAATATTTAAAAACATATTTTAAACAGTTATCAAAAATTACAAATTAATAAAACTATTTGCAAAATTAATAAAAAACCTCTACATAACGAGTTAACTAACAAAATCACTCTGTGCAATAATAGTACTGTAGGATAAACTGCACGATGAGCCAGCTACAGAGCGGCATTTAAACTCAGTTAAATATTCGACGATTGCCAAGTAAGTACTAACGGTAGGTGAAAATGGCTTTCAGATATGAAACAATAAACTCTTTGGCAACATATCTCAGCAGATAATTTTTTCTCTGGAAAAACAACAAAATTTTCCCTCGCATGTCCAAAATGTAATGTTTGTTTTTGAATTAAATTTATGTTTCAGAAAAACATTTTTCTCATTCGACAGCGTTTTGTACATTCAAAGTACACTGTTGCCTTCAGCAAGGTTTGTTCCTCCTGACTGTGAAGTTTAATGATTTTTCAACGATGTTTGGGGGTATAAATGACGTGATATGTTAAGCGGTGTCGATAACACACGCGAGTCAAGAGCAATGGTCTTGCCAAGTTTTGGGCGCTAATGGTGACCTCACTGCCCCGCATGCGTTCAGTATTATAGGGAAAGCCACTCTATATAACTCTGTCCTCTCTGATGCGACTCTCCCTCGCGCACCGTGCCCACTCCCCGCCACCACCACATGTCTCGCACGCACACGCACTGCCGCCGGACCTCGATACAGCCCGCAATCATCACATCAAAAACTGTTCTTGAATGAGCAGTCGTACTAAGAGAATATCACAGTTTTTATTTAAAATACCAAAACGCTAATGCAGTGAAACTAAAAACTATTGGATAATAATATAATCGGATGGATCACATAATCAAAACTTCATATTTTCAAATTAAAAAACTCTCTCCAAATATTTTCCGACCCTTAAATTTGCTGCCCTGGGCACGTGCCCACTATGCAGTAAATCTGGCCGTTGTTATACGAGTTATATTTGTTAGACTCATGACCACGAGATGCGACAAAACCCTCTAAATGGTCTGCACAGTGGCCTCCCTTGCGAGGTTAAGTTGAATTTTCTTTCGAGTTCGGAAGCATGAATTCAAAATCCTTTGTAAAAAGGAATACAGATTATTTCTATGAATATGCGTTTTCCTCCCCTGTAATTATAAAGTTAAATTATCATCAGTCAGTATTTATGTACATGGTATTAATTTAAAATAATTTACACGATTATTAAAATAAAATAGAACATTTATTATTCAGGACTTTTCACCAAGGCATACTCCAGTATATTTTTGTAAATTAAAACAATATGTTTTCATTTACAGCAAATTCAAATTTTACAATTAACTTATAAGAAATCTAACATTTAAACTTACAGAAATATCACATTACATTTGATATTACAGACAAATATCACTTGGAAACAAAAGCAAATTATGTATATTTGTGTAACAAATTGTTCGGACATTATGTTTATTACATTTATTGTTACTAAGCAGTGTGTTATGTATTCGACCTGTTAAGAAACTTAAATATCTACAGATATCTGTTACAGACAAATATTTCTGAAAAACAAAAGCAAAAGCGTACAAGTACAGTAGAGCGTCGAAAATCCAAACTAATTGGGACCGAGGGGGTTCGGATTTTTGAAAATAAGCAAGAAAATGCCATTTAGGCTAAAATATATGCCCTTTAATCGATTAAAGTGTTTAAACAGTACAGTACAAGCAGTAATGTAATTACAATGCAGTATGTAAGACTACTTACATATTATGATTTAGAAGAACCTGCACGTACAGTAGGGCCAACATGATTACACTTGTAACTCTCAATTACAGTACAGTACATGATTATAAAAGTTGACTTGTACATTATTTGTACAAACGAAAAATTTAAAAAAATACTGTACAGTACACTATTGTATGTACGACATACTGTTATAATGATTACACAAAGAGAAACGAACGAACTTTCTGTATTAAAAAAGGAACTTTACACAAAGAAAATTGAAATAACTTTTCCGTGCTGAAAAACTACAACAGCTAACAATAGACAAGCCAAGGTCATTGCCCAGCCCCGCCTTGGTCAACCCTTGGACAAACACGCTGTTTGTTTATTGCTAGCGCTAAAGCAGCTTATCAGCGTGACATACTGACAGCCCTGCTGTGAGGGCGTGTGAGACAGGTATTTTAAGAAGTGTTTAAAAAGAGATGATAATGTCAAACTACGATGAAGATTTTCGAGAAATTTTTAACGACGCAATTGGAATTTGCAAAAACAAATTTTTCGCAGGGGCTGCCCCGGAAAATGTTCGGATTTTTGACGTTTCGGATTACCGACGCTCTACTGTAATACATATTATGTAAACTCATCGTAACATTATTTATTCAATCTGTTCAGACTTATTATAAACAAAATGCTGGAGTAAATCACGTTACAGATACCAGGCACCATTCTTAAACTCTTGAAATATCCACAATTCTGAAACATAAAATAATAAATACACTATATTTTTAACACTAAATACATACATTTTTCTGTTGATTTTGGTAAAGAATGCTGTAATAAAAATTAAGCGTTTATTTGTGAAACTTATAGAAAAGTTGAGTGTTAAATATTATAGAGCATATTTGGGGCTGAAAGCCAATACCAATAAAAATGTAAGGTGAAAAATCATCAAATTTTATATTTGGAAAATAGTTAATAATATTACTACTTTGCTTCAAACACCATGGGATA
This sequence comes from Philaenus spumarius, assembly GCA_018207615.1. Taxonomy (NCBI): domain Eukaryota; kingdom Metazoa; phylum Arthropoda; class Insecta; order Hemiptera; family Aphrophoridae; genus Philaenus; species Philaenus spumarius. The sequence goes on along the minus strand of JAGFPH010000889.1, from coordinate 306,963 downwards.
CAGAGTTAGGGAGTGGGAAAACACTTACATACGAACACTACTGGTTTTAACTGGTTTACACTGCATATTGTCGTAACACACCGAGTTTGAGTTTTATTGAACAACGTGACATTTAGTGAAAAAGCATTAAAAAAATTGTATTGATTAGCAAGGCATTGGAATTACTGTATTTGATCATGATTAAAAACAATGCGTTTTATTTACTGGAACCATTTTTTGACGGAACAGTATGTGACTAATATAAGTACAGTACATTTGCCGCTATATGCGCGGTTACTTTAACGCATGTTTCTACCGCAAACCGAACTTTCGATCCTTTATGTTTTATTGCCTCGGTTAACCCGGAGCTCGGATAACTGCGGCTCTACTGTATGTTACTAACACGCAGAGTTGGGGAAGTTAGTCTAATAAAGTAACTGATAGAAGTTAGAGTTAGTCGATCAAAAAAATAACAGAGTAGAGTTATAAGTTAGCCAGGAAAAATCCTAACTGAATAAAGTTAAAAGTTAGTCAGCAAAAAAGTAACTGATTAAAGTTATATTACGTTAGTCAAATGCCTTCTGCATTACCGACCTATTATACTACTTCTAGTAGTTCCCTTTATCCCGCAAGGCGGGCGACTCTGAACAGACACCAGCTGTTAGTCATGTGACCAACCTTAGACGGGGCATGTACTCTGTAGAATATCGCCATTTTTTTTGTTCATTCCTTGTTGTCGATCTAGAAGCTACGCCATGCTTTCGCTCATTATGCAGTTTTTGTAACTTTGTAAATGTTTTAGTCGTGAGTTAATGAACGAAAGTGCCTTAGTAAATAAAATGATTTTTATTTAAGGCCTATTCAACAAAATCCAGGTATGTAATTGCAATATTACCAAATCAAAATGTCTTAGCTTTTTAATTTTTGGTTATGAAACATTACCTTTGTAAGTTTTGGCAATCAAGTTAGGTTTACATTTAATATTATAAATAATTTTTCAAATTCATTAAGTATATTTTAATATCTATGTAATTCAATTTTTCTTTCTTTGAATACAATCAGTATACAATTAGTGTAACCTGCCTAATTTCAAACTCAAGCCTAGGTTAAGGCAATTTATGTAATCTTTTTGTTATAAATTTAAAGTCATAAAGTAGAGCTGTGTAACTTATTGAACAAATAAGAACATTTTAAACCCATCATTCAAATAATATGTCTGAAATACATGAGCATTTTGAAAGTTTAACATGTGCTTTCTGAACATGTGGTAACAGTTACAGTTTAACATGACAAATAGTAACAAGTTAACTTTGGTTAAATCTTGAATTAACAATTAACATTTTTTCTCAACCCTGCTTGTTAAACACTTGTCAAAAATTATATAATGGCAAACTCTTTAAGCGCCTAAAGTCTGTTCACAATGTTTTTTTTTGGTTTTAAAACCTACCATAAATGCTAAAACCATGTTATTTTGTTTTACATGCAGTGTATACTGGTACAAGATGGAGAGTTAGAAATGTTCTTCTGCTTTTATAACAAAAACTTTACGTTCTGACCATCAATGCAACTTCTTACTGTTTAATTTCGGCGACAGTGCCTAGTGTTTGAAATAGCTACACTCAAATTACCAACTACCTTTTAAAACATAGCTATGAACTATATAATAAAGTTGTACTAAAATCTGCAGTGAACATTTCCTATAAATTGTTTTTGGAATAGGTTGTGTAAATTTTGTTGTCTTTGTTAAAATTATAATATATAATATATGTCTTTTGTAATTTAATTTAATTGGGAGGTGCGCTATAGCAAATTTTGGAACTACAGTCCTTCAGGGATTTTCAGTAGAAATTTAAAGCCTTTTTTTTTATTATTTAATTTTACTTAGCATTAAGGCTAAACATCCCTGAAAAAGTTGTGTTTTTGGCCCGATAGATGGCAGCACCTCTGCGGCAAATTTGTACTACGAATAATTTCAGTAATTATTATCCGATTTTTGTTTTGTAAGTTATTTTGTAAATGATACGAATAAAACATTCACGCTATTGTAATGTTTTTTTTTTTAATTTATTTATAAAAAAGTTTTATACAGATTTTTTTTTGCTGTAATATTTTGTTTAAATCGCAGGTAGTCATTTTGTAAATACAAATTTTAAAAGAATTTTGCCGTTTTCAGATATTAACTCGGTCAAATGGTCGTATCGGAATCGTTTTTTAAAGATATTATCATTATTTCTCTCACGCTCCGGTCCCCTCCTCCCGCAGCAGTAGCGCACCCCCCCCCCTTGCACAACCCAGCCAGCCGCTCTGCCTGGCCCTGCAACTGTAGCGTTCGTCAACTCACTCACTACTCGCATTCATACTCTGGCCGGACACACTTACTAGACTAGACTACTGATTACGACAGGTGTTTGTTATCTGTTAAAAAGTATTTTCTGTAAGTCGAAAAGAGACATCTAGAAGAAATATAGGAAAATATACAGTAGTTCAAATTAAAGGATTTATGAAAGTAGGCCTATATACAGGTTCTTTGGCCATACATTATTCAATAACACCAGGGTATGAATAATATTACCCTATAACGTTAGTTATTTGTTTTAAATAAAACTTATATTTTAATACATAAAAACGAGAAATAAATAAAAAATGAATAGTGCAAAATACAATTTATTTAAAGTAAGCCTGAGGTGTAAAAAATAAAAATAAAATATAATATAATTCAATATGTTGCATGTCAAGGTGTAAAGTTCTACTTTAATAATATGTTTAACATTTTTAGCAAATTTTGATATTTGTAATTAGTTTAAGTTCTTTGTTCTGTGAGTATCAACAGCTATCCTCCGGAAATGTTTTTTCTGTGAACTTAGCAGCACTGCAATAAATATGAAACAGCTGATCTAGTGATTGAAGTTGCTACAGAAGATAGCTGAAAGACTTCTCTAAATATTAATGCCATAATTTAAGATAATATATTGTCTTTTCATTTGTAATTTGCCTTTAAACTTAAGTAATACGTGATGTGACACCCGTTACATTTTGTTTACAAAACTTAGTATTACAAAATGAACAAACACCTTAGGAAAATACTTTTACTGTTAAAGTAAGAGGTTTTGTTTCCCTAATGTTTTGGTATTATTATTTTAATTTTAGTTTTATAATTTAATGAGTAATTCGCGTAACGGGTGTTACATAATTTAATTTATCGGGTGTTACAATTCAACACAACTCACAACCATTCAGTGTTTAGTATATTTATATTCATTTTAAGTAGAATTTAAATACATAGCCCTATTGAGAGTTTATTAGTTTTGGTAGCAACACTTAAAAAGTTAAGAATGATATGTTATTTTAAATAAAATTGAACACGATAACACCTTCAAATTTCATACTGCGAATTTCCTATTTGTAATTCCTGAATCAATCTTTTAACATATTTACTGGGCAATGAATGTTAGGCGTATCAAATGATTTTATTTTTCTTTAAAGTTTTATTTCTATTACTATTACACCTCATAATTTTTTTTCTCACGATAAAATGATGAGTGACGTTGTAAAGTGTCAGCAGCATTTGCAAAAAGCCAGAGAGTGAGATAAAAAAAGAAGAGAAGAGAACAATACAAAAAGAAGAACAACTTGAAAAGATCCAAAGCAGAGTAGAAAAATGTAGGGAGAAAAATAAGAAGCGCAATTATCATCAATATCTCAGATTTCGCTGGGATATTATTAGATATCATATTCTGAGAGATGACAAATTTAAGAATATTTTTGGCAAATTACAACAACCTACAGTAGCCCAAAAGACATTTTACAATTCTTTACGAGTTTCCACTAGCAGTTGATATTTTTGAAAAATGAATGAGCTTACGAAGTTCCAAATTGTTAATTCTAGAATTTGATTTAGCGATTATTTTGTTTTTATTTAAAGTTTTAGGCCTATTCTATTAATTCTTGATAGGGGCATATATAAGACTGATCTTTAGTAAGTCTAATTCATAATAGGCCCTAAGGCATGGTATAAAAAGTACTGAACTATATCCATGTAATGTATTAAGTATATATATTTGTTAAATATAAGTTTTTTTATGAAATATAAGTTTTTATTTCTTATAGTGATCAAAGAAACCTCTTGTTGTTATTTGACACCTTATTATTATATAATATATGTTAAAAAATCTTAATTTTAGCAACAGCGTAACACCCGTTATATTTTAATGTAACACCCGTTACACAAGATTTAATTTTATGTTTAAAAAAATTGAATGCCAATATCAATTTGAATTACAGTTCCATTACATACATTTACTGTGGAATAACTAAAAATTTTACAGTTTTAAAATTCACAGAGTTTTAAGAACATTTACATGAAGTTCAACTTCACTATTCATTTTCAGTAACACCCGTTACACTCCTTTTTTCTATATTTTAGGCTAAGCCTGAAAGCCGAAGTTGCTTTTTAGATTTTGTTGTTCCTCGGCGATCCATTGAGAAAACAAATGTTAAACGAAATAACGTTCTCAATAACAATAATTACAAGACGACGCAATAGTACAACAAATAAGAATCACGAGAGAGCACATGGATGGAAGCTCGGGAAACCGTCATCCAACTGTATACAAGCAACATCTGAGACGCGTGGTGGTGGGATAGGTGGCGCGAGTGAGTCACAGCGGCACTGCACCTGCTTCGTGTCACTCTCGCGTTTGTTCTCATTACTGTAAATGTATAAACAACGATACCGACTAAACCAGCTAGGCGATTTTAAAAATTAAAAGTGTAAAATTAATTAAAAATTATTGTCTTCAAAATGACTACCTGCGATTTGCATTTTTCGTTTTGTAACACAATTATTTTATTATTATTTTTTAAACCAGCAACTTAATTAAAATTTAGCTTCATTGGCGTGAATTCTAATCTTATTCCGTTCACAAATCAGTTTTGCAAATGAACATCGGACGAAAATTCCACCAATAAACACCAATACAAAATGGCTCCATTTTGGTGCTGCGCCGTGGTGGCAGAATTTGGAACTAATCCTGGGATGTTTAGCCTTAAGGTTGGCCAACAAAATAAATGTTACTTATTAATAAATCCATGGTACTATATGTTTAATTTTGTAATTTTGTATAATTAATAAATTTGTATAAATTTGTAATTATTATTAATGAGGAGGGTTTTTCAACTTTTATTTTTTTAGGGAGGGATCTTTTAAATTCAACAAAATAATTATTGTAAAGCTAAACTTTTATTAAATTCTTTTTTGTAACTAAGGGCATATAAATTTTTATTTTTGTAATTAAGGGCATGTCATTTTTTAATAAATATATTTAAAATTATTTTTCTTTTGATTTTGGTGAATAAATCAAAATCCAATCTAACTTTTTCTTTATTGAGTTGACCACAATATATCTGATTAATATTTGTGAGTGATCGGCTAAGACATTTCTTCAGTTTGGCGAGTATAATTTGTTTAAGGTAAGTCTTTTGAACATGTACAGTCTATGTGGTCCAGTCTAGCTTCCATATTTTATTTGTCGTTATCCGAGACTGGTACAGTTAAAAGTTAGTCTCCAAAAAAAGTAACTAAATTAAGTTATAAGTTAGTCGCTTTTTTATTTACTTCAACTAGAAAAAGTAAACAAAATTACATATTGTTATGTTATTTTTAAGATTTCCCAGGCATTGTTAAATAAAATAAGATATCTGATTTGGGTATATTTAACAAAACTTCACTCATTTTAACAAATGAAACTATACTACTAAACAATATATAACTATCTAAACTTTAAACTATATAAGCAAAATTTCAATTAAACTATAAACAACACGCCAGCTACAAACAGTTCTACAAAACAGTAAACACTTTCCACACCACTTGGGCAATTAATTGTACAAGATTGAAAGTACAAAAAGTAAGTTAGCACCACGGCGACAACAGGTCTACTGATTGTGCATCTCAACCCCTCTCAAAAACCAAAGTACACATAGCTGATGCGCCGAGTGATCTAAAAGTAAAAAAAGAAAGTGTGCTCGTGATTGTTTGTGGCAAAGTCAACAACCCCAGGATGCTCCCGCCCCCTCCTCCCAACATTCTATTCTAGTCCCTTCTTTTACAGCCCCTCACACGACCTTGAGTTGAGCGCACTTTCCTTATCGCTATTCTGAGAAATCATAACGGGCCGACTCCGACTAAACAAACCCATTGTTCGAGTTTCAGCTGTTTGGTGACCGAAATGGTCCTTTTCAAAATAGGCTTTTGCTTATAAATCTAACTCGTTAGAATTTCTATTCGTTACTCATTTTTCTAACTAGTTACAGTTAGAAGTTAATGCTAGAAAAAACTAACGAGTAGAGTTATAAGTTAGTAAAAAAACTAACTAGTTACTCTATTTGTTAGTTTTCATATTCGTTAGTCACAATTAGTGTTTCTAAACCATATTATATTATAAAGGATAATATATCCAACAAAAAATCACTCCAAGTGTAAATTTGTGGGTTATCTTATATATATATCCTACCAACATTGCGACGTCGATGTATTACTTTGCGTTCATATATTACCACGTCCGTATACGGACATGATAATGATACCCTATGTTAATTCCGACTAATATGGTCTGATATCACTAAAAAAAGTCCTAGCTGTTAGACGTACTAAGAACTAAACCCCTACTGCCTCGGAATATTTCTATTCCGTTCCAATTGGACGAAATAAATTAAATAGTCGAGCAACGTGGACGTCTAAGAGGGCGTCGTTTATACTGTGATATTCATTGAGCAGTTCTGACTCTTGCCGCTAGATTCGCTGCAGTCTAGTTTCAATATACACGCCGTGAATACTCAAGTTTAAGCTCTCGCGTTACCCACTTCCACAATTTGGCATCACTGTTTTTTGTGTATGACAACTGTGAAGCTGCTCACTTGATGAATGAGTCGTAGATTACTTGTCTTGTAAGCGTATTAGAATAATACTTGGAATCGGCGAATAAGCCTGACACCGGGAGGTTTTTCCTGCAATCTAACGCCAACATCATGTTTCCTCTTCCTACAGATTAAGGGTCTGCTCCAGTAAACGAGAAAGCAACTGGAAACGCAACCGCTTCTCACTGTATCCCTATCTAAACAGTGCAATTTCTTGCAGCTGAACGATTTGACATTGCCTCATTTCAAACCATTTTATAAGTCTATCTTTTGTAATAGTGTTTAAAAAAAACTGAATATCCTTTTTTAAATTTCGGATCCGGCTTGCAAATTATTTTTCATTATTAATTTTGTATTGTGTTAGGAAAAAAAAATCAAACTTTGTACTTACAAAATGTCAATTACATAACAAATCAAAATCATTTAAAAAAATGTAAATTGCAAAACGGATGCGTATTTTGACTGGGTTTAAAATGAGACCTTGCAAACAATTTTGTAATAAAAAATAAACGAAATAAATGGTTTGAAATTTAACATTGCTCTTATGGGATAAAAATCCAAGATGGCCACCACTACAGCAGACCCTTAAATGTAAATATTTCTCGTCCCGTGATCCACTTTCATTAGTTTTAATATTAGTGAATTTAACGCTCCATCTGGCAGTTGATATTTCTATACTGGCAGGCCCTTTTTTACTTCTCGTGTACATTGTCATTTAAATATTTATAGAATCCAATCCATTTGAGTAAAGTATAAACTATTATACATTTTCTTGTTCAGAAAACCAAAGAAAACATTTCAGTTTAGTTGAATTTTCTACTTCACCACCTACAAAAAATTGCATTACAGATGGAAAAAAAATACTTTTGGTAAATAAAATTGTTTTTTGAGATATTAAAAATGTGTAGTTAAAATATTTGTAAATGGCCGCCATTTTCCAATATGGTGCTCAAATTTCGAATTTTTTATGGAATGCCCTGTATGTTATGATGATTTTGGATTCTACAAGTTATTTTAAGACCTTTTTGTTCTTCGTGTTTTTTGATACGACTAACCGTTTAAAAGTTAAAGGGGTATATACTTTTTTTTTAAATGCTGTAACTGAGCTGAAGATATTTTTGTATGGAAACGTTTTGGACCAATGAAACACTCTTAACACTAATAAAGCATTGTTTAGACAAACAAATAACTTTAACAACAAATATGATTTTTTTCTTCATTTTTTTAAATTGTAGTACAGAGGAATTAAAATGGAAAACCTTCAAATTTGCAGAGTTGGGAAAGTTAGTCTAATAAAGTAACTGATAGAAGTTAGAGTTAGTCGATCAAAAAAATAACTGAGTAGAGTTATAAGTTAGCCAGGAAAAATCCTAACTGAATAAAGTTAGAAGTTAGTCAGCAAAAAAGTAACTGATTAAAGTTAGAAGTTAGTCTCCAAAAAAAGTAACTAAATAAAGTTATAAGTTAGTCGGTTTTTTATTTACTTCAACTAGAAAAAGTAAACAAAATTACATATTGTTATGTTATTTTAAATATTTTCCAGGTATTGTTTAGAATGTTTGTGTCAGGTAAAACATTTGTTTTTATTTGAAAATTAAAAAAAAAAACGAAAAATCTACAAAATGTGCAAAGTACAGTAACATATAAATTATTTTTTAAACCAAACAATGGTAACTAGAAATTGCAAAACATTAATTTATATAGGCTAGTAGTAAATAACATGTAGACTACTATAAGAAAATAATAAGTTATTTACTCCCAAACAAACACTTATAATTAATTTATAAAAGATGTAATATTTATAATTTATATAAATTTAAAAGGGCCTAGATACAATTTTAAACTAAGAAAATATAATAGGTAGGCCTTTATGTAGATTTTTTATAATTTATTTCTACTCATATCCCATTAATATATATATATTAGAAATATATAATAATAAATATATAAGAAGCCATGACTTTAAAAAATATTTTATAAGATCAGAGATCTCTATAAATTGGCTTGAAGACTTTTCAAACCCTCTACGTCCTAAAAAAAGTGAACACTAAATAGTTTGACATTTATTTACGTGTTCTATTTCTATAATAGTAAAGTTACCTACCGCCATAAAGTTGTAAGTATTAACTATTTATTTAAAAGTATTAAATTGCGCCCTTAAATTGGAAGCCGATGTAACAGACGCTTTAACTTGCTTGTTCTTCGGCAAACATAAAAGACACTTGAACGTAGCATTGTTACTGTTGCTGTCCCGGTTAATTTGAGTAAACAGTTTACTCAAATTTGGCCATAAAACTTCACTCATTTTAGCAAATAAAACTATACTACTAAACAATCTATAACTATCTAAACTTTAAACTATATAAGCAAAATTTCAATTAAACTATAAACAACACGCCAGCACTACAAACAGTTCTACAAAACAGTAAACACTTTCCACACCACTTGGGCAATTAATTGTACAAGATTGAAAGTACAAAAAGTAAGTTAGTACCACGGCGACAACCGGTCTACTGATTGTGCATCTCAACCCCTCTCAAAAACCAAAGTACACATAGCTGATGCGCCGAGTGATCTAAAAGTAAAAAGAGAAAGTGTGCTTGTGATTGTTTGTGACAAAGTCAACCCCCCCCCTCCCCCCAACATTCTATTCTAGTCCCTTGTCCTTTCTTTTCCAGCCCTTCACACAACCCTGAGTTAAGCGCACTTTCCTTATCACTATTCCGAGAAATCATAACGGGCCAACTCCGACTAAACAAACCCATTGTTCGAGTTTCTGCTGTTTGTTGACCGAAATGGTCCTTTTCAAAATATTCCTTTGCTTATAAATCTAACTCGTTAGAATTTCTATTCGTTACTCATTTTTCTAACTAGTTACAGTTAGAAGTTAATGCTAATAAAAACTAACGAGTAGAGTTATAAGTTAGTCAAAAAACTAACTAGTTACTCTATTCGTTAGTTTTTCTATTCGTTAGTCCCAACTCTGCAAATTTGTCACTCGTGAAAAATTAATTTGATTACAGATGTTCAGGCTGTTGATTCTCATTGTTGCAAATTGTGGTTTAACGAAAGCCCTCTGTTTATTAGGCTAGAAATTCTCATCTTAAATTACAGTTTTCAATATTTTTATAATGGAAAATTGGGGCCAACTTTCGAATTTTTTGTGTTTTATTAATGTTAAGAGTGTTTCCATTAGTTCAAAACTTTTCATACAAAAATATCTTCCGCTTAGTTAGGGTGTTTTTAAAACTTGATATATAAGACGTATAAAAAAAAAAAGAAAAAAGTCTTAAAATAACTTGTAGAATCCAAATTCATTATAAAATACTGGGTGTTCCATAGGAAATTTGAAAGTTGAGCGCCATATTGGAAAATGACGGTCATTCACAAATATTTTAACTACATATTTTTTAATTTCTCAAAAAACAAGAAAAGTTTCCCCTTTTAAAGTTTGATAATTTACAATATTTACAGATTACAGATTTATAATTTACAAGATACAATGGTGACCTATTTAAAAAAGACACATTATAACTCTGTTTAATTTTTTTAAGGAGTTTGATTCCGTTCGGCAGAAGAAACTTTTGAAATCTTACATGAACAAGGTGTAAGTAAAAACATAATTCAAGTATTAAAGCATTGGTACATCAATAGCATGGCTCGTGTTGTCTTGGAGAAGCCAGGAAAAAATTTTCAAGTGGTGAAAGTCGTTAGGCAGGGTGATCCACTCTCACTTGATCTTTTAATGCGATACTAGAAAAAGTTTTCAGTAAGTTAGATTGGCATAATTTTGGAATGGAAATGAAGGAATAATTATATCTAATATAAGATTTACTAATGATGTCGTTCTTTTCGCAAAATCGCCCACAGAACTGGAGAATATGTTATAGGACTTGGACCGAGAGGGTAGCCGAGCCGGCTAGTGATAAATACAGAAAAAACGGTACTTCTAAGCAACGGGAAGCAAGAAGATCTGTTCAATATCTACGATTGAAAATTTAAACATCGTCTCAAAAATGAGTCCATTTACGACGAATAATATGACGAATTTGCTTCAAAAAAAGTACAAGGTTCCAGCAGATCGTTTACATCTTACGAACAGTTTAACGGATTTTTATACTAAAACGAGTTTGGATTCACAATGCAACAACATGTCAACAATATACCATAATTTCATGTATGTATAATTATTTTTGGATTTGTAGTTACCGTTTGAAAATAAAACAAATTTCGGTTTGACTGCTTGCCGTAAAACATCATTTATTGCAAATAGCTCGAGTATTATTAATGTTATGATCGTTCTGAATTTTAATATGTTCTTTATACCGTCATATAAGATGAATGTATATAATATAAACTTGATCGATTAGATAATAATAATTAGATGGTTTTTGAAAAAACTGTATCGAAAATCTCAAAAAACGTTACATTATGTTAGATAAAAGCTTGTATCTTAAGAACAAATAAATAAATATTAAAACGTATTTAAAATCAGGACGAAATTCCCTACAGAGTATCACATTTTTTTAATTCCTATGCAAATTTAATTGATCAGTGCACGTTATATAATAATATTAACCTAAAAATAGTTCTTCAGTGGACGGTTTAAAAAAATAATTTATTATGAATGCAATCTTGTTTAAATTTTACACAATAGTTGTATATTTCTATATAAACAACATATTAAAATTTCAAAACGATCGGATTATGATACATACTCGAGCTATAACACATAAAGATGTCGTCTAGCTGTTTTGATTCAAAATGTTTACAAGGTTTCAGTAGAATACTTATATTTTACGAACCGTTAAACGGGTTTTAAATATCAAAATAAATTTGGATTCGTAATAAAATTATCAACAATAAACTACAATTTCATATTTGCATAATCATTTTTGAATTTGTAGTTACTGTTTGAAAATAGAAAAAAATCCATTTGGTTGGTTGTCGTAAAACATATTTATGTGTTAATAACTCGAGTAGTTATTATCCGATAGTTTAGAAATTTCCATGCGTTGTTTATATAGTAATATACGATGACTGTGTAGAATTTTAACGAGAATGAATAAAAATAAAGGATCTTTGAAACGACCGTTCACCTATTAATCTAACCAAGTAACCTAGTCAATTTTCATACGAATCTGATAGTTTACAGAGAATTTCGTCCTGAATTTTAAAATGTTTTTATATTTAAGATCCGACTAACGGTTCGCATGATACAAAAGATTGTACCTAACAAGATATAACGATTATCATTCTAATTTACCATAACGTTGATGCGTAACTTTTTATAGCCCTAATCATTAAATGACCTGAACATTTTCATAGGAACCTCATTTTTTAATATTATACTTATAGACATGTTGTTTATATATTACAACGGACAAAACTCGTTGTAGGTCTTGAGTTTAAATTTGCAAT
>JAGFPH010000889.1:236355-279508 GCA_018207615.1 Philaenus spumarius | reverse complement strand
CCGCCGCTTGTATCGTAGCCAGCCAACCTTATTTAACAAGGAAACTCCATCAGTTAGATCATTTTCGTGCGCCGCTTGCACCTGCTACTGCCGCCCGCCGCTCGTATCGTAGCCGAGGCTTAACTGTCAAAACAATCGGATGAAGAATAATAGCTAAATTAAAGATAATAACATATGTACATCTAATTACACTTAACTATTATCCTTCATCCGATTGTTTTGACAGTGAGACCTAGAATCACGCCCTGAATTCATGAAACCCTTTTTTAAACACTTTGTATTCACAATTTGACTACTGAATCTGTGTCACAGTTCTAATGTATTACAATAATGAATGTATTAATTGAATATTTATTTACTATATATATTATTTATTTTCTGTCAAATGTAGTCTGTATTAAGCTACAGACTACATTTGACAGAATTTAAATAATATATATAAAATATATGTAGTTCTGAGGCTATCAACAATGAATATTTATTTACTAAAAAGGCACTCCATAAATTGTAATAACTTTTTCATATTATGTGTTAGTTAAACATATTTCTTTATCATTATTTGTTAAAGTTCAATCAATAGGCTACATTAAAATTCTTTGTAAATTTATTACTGTAAATTTAATCATTTATAGACTTACTCATATTAAGTCTTACTCAATTATTATTGTAATACATTATATTAATTTAATTTATTGTTTGGTACTACTATATTTAATTTTATTCAGATAAAAATGGTTTGACAATGTTTACTTTTACAATAATCTTTTAACTAGGAGAATATTAAATATAGGGATATAAATATGATATTTAAAATTTTATATACAGGGTGTAACATAAGTAAACCTTCGGGAAACGGTTCTATGGGTCAAAATAAAGAGAAAGTCAAGAATATTTTTTCCCAAAAACGCTTTGTTTTTAAAGATATCAGCCATTTTGTTTCTTTTACAAATTAATTCATATCTAGAGAACAGTTAAACCTATTGAGTTCAACTTGGCATGACGTTTTTAACATAGCAATTACATATTTCCAATCATTAATTTTAAAATGGCGGCTGTTTAAAAATTTCAAATCTGAATTGCCCACAAACCGTACATTTTTTTCAAATAATGTCAAGGAACCCTTTTTGTAGCCCGTTTAATTTCCTATCGGATGATGCAACTGTCAAAACATTCGGATGAAGGATAATAGTTAAGTTATGAATAATAACAGCATTGTACCTAGCATATTATTGTGTTTTGTGTATTGATATAGGATGCCGGGTTGCACTAACCAATTATTAGACGTAACGTAACTAGTATCCTTCATCCGATTGTTTTTACAGTTAAAACATCCGATAGGGAATTGAAAGGGCTACAAAAAAGGTGTCTTAAAATTTGTTATTAAAATGTACGGTTTGTGGGTAGTTCAGAATTGAAATTTCCAAAAAGCCGCCATTTTAAAGCGCATGATTGGATATAATCCTATATTTTTATTAAAATAGATCATTGCTAGTTTAAACTTCATACGAAGTTTGAACTCAATAGGTTAAACAGTTCTCTATATATGAATTATTTTGCAAAAGAAACAAAATGGCCGATATCAGGAAAACAAAGCGTTTTTGGAAAATACTATATTCTTAATTTTCTCTTTATTTTTACCCATAAAAACATTTTCCGAAGTTTGGCTGTTTACTTATGGGACACCGACTTAAACTGACAGATTTAATGTTATCTGTCGGATAGCGTAATATTGAATAGTACTTATTCAAAAACAATACAATGTTTATTGCTCGTTGAAAAGTTGATGAGCGAATGAAGGGAGTAAGTCTATGAATACTTCATATTATTTAATAACAACCTACAGCTAAACAAGAAAACACCATCAAGGAGATTGTTTGTTATTTGTAAATATGCCAAAGGTTAAAAGTCCGACATGACGCGACGGCGATAGCAAAAGATAAGGAAGCAGAAACTGCGAGTGTGCTTGTGATAGAAAGAGATGGAACTATCCTTGTCACTCTAGACCAAGGTTTACTCACTATATAAGTTGTTGACAGGGTAATTGAAACAGGAAAAGGCTAGCGTCTAACGGATGTACTGCGGATGTGAAGCGATCCTGTTATAGATAGAACACAGAGTGCTGATCGGTTTGGTTTAAAAGTACTTGTAGTAAAACTGGCAACATTGTTTGATGTCGTTAAGTCCATATTTCCAAAAAGAATATACAAGATGGACGTGGGAATAGCCTTAAGTTCAAACGTATATGCAAGGGATCCGAGAAAGCTGCAAATTGAACGGACGTGCTTTTAGAAGAGCTTTAGACAAAATAAAATTTCTCGTATTTTAAAAGATACGTAATAACTGATTCGCGGATCATACACGGTGTAATTGATAATGTACTAATATGCTTTCATGAAAACCCTATATACTCCAGTAATTCTATGGGAAGTGATAACGCGGTCTTCTGAACGGACGTGGTAGGCATACTAAGCTAAATATATATGTATTATACAGTTGAACTTGGGTTTAACAGCCTCGGCTAATGCGTCAACTTGACATAGCATCATTTTTTTTTAGGTCTGGTCAAATCATTATCTTTTACATTATTATAAACCCCTGTTTTAGCATCAATAAATATTTTAATTACTCAGTTGTAACGTCTTAAGTCTACAAAATATCCATGTCAAACTTTGAATTCCGTTTTCTCAGAACTCGAAAAATGTTACAATTAACCCCCTTTCCTTTCATTTTGGGCCGCCTATTTTCTCCCTCCTCAGAATCAAACCGCGAAATAAACAATATACGTATCTTTTTCACACGTACAACCTCAGGCGGGTCCCATCAAAGTCGGTAGAGGGGGCAGGGTTCCACTACAAGCAACACTGCTAACTCTCCCTCCCCTCCTAAGCAACAATTCACACGGTATGCGGTGGCAGTTGTGTGCTGTGTGCAACTAAACCCATGACCTTCCTGGGAAAGTGTTCGGACAATAGAAAAGCGCAGTGAGACTCAATCGTATCGCCTGGCAAGACATTTACGTAGTTGTGATCGGCCAGCTGTCCCCCCCCCCCCACAGTAATGTTGACACTTTAAAATTGTTGCGTGTTTTTTAATACTGTAAGTTAATTAAATTACAAGTGAAAAAACATAGTAAGTTAATGTTTTAATACGTACTGTAATTTTAGTGTTTTTAATACAGTTTGTTAATACACACTACATGTATTTACTCATTAAAACTGTACACATCAACCAATGTTACCTAATTTATAATTGTAGGTGACCTCAGCTCCAATTAGCTCGAACTATCGGGACCCTACCGTACATTAAAAGAAAAGTATAGTGTTTTTCTTTTTAATAAACGTCACGAATAATGTTGCCAATAATAGTAATACTGTATAGTTGTTTGTCCTTTCACTCAAGGTTACAAAAATACGATTTCCTGTTTGTACATCTTTATAACATCACTCGGACGTAGCGTCAACATTTGTTCGTTCCTTTCGTTGACGCTATAACCAAGTTCAACTGTATTGTCTTCTAAAAACTAGAGTTAGTTTTTTCCATGAGTAAAAAAGTTCATAAAAATACAAATAACTTTGCAAAAAGGCATCAAAAAGAAGCCTAATCTTGTTATTAATATACAAAAATGTAATACCAAATTGTTTAGTAAGTAGGAAAACATCTCTTCCAACAATTAGAATATGGTAAGGCGGTATTTGAAATTTTAGCTAAGTTCACAAAAACACAAAATATGTTTCCAAAAAGGCAGAAAATGAGGCCTAATTTAATCTAAAATATAATACACAAATTATAAAGTATGTAGGCTATTAAAATAAGACAAATTTACAGTTTCAGTCTGAAGAACTGGAAAAAGAGTGAGCTAACTGTGATAAATTATCTGACTAAAATAACTATTCTAAGTTGGGAAAAAGCGTTAAAAATTCATGAACTTCACGGCCTTCGCATCAACGAAGAACTATTCAATTCTTATCGATACGACTATAACATTTAAGGATAATTTCAATACGGATCGATTGCTACATGAAACTTACTTGATTTATAAGGTTACTAATAGATAATCGCTGAAAACTAATCGATACCTACAGGTACTCCTTACAAGTATAGAAACTGCTTGTGTACGGCATTACATAAAAATCTGTAACTATTCATAAGTAAAAGGAAGTGACAATCAGAAAAAATATTTTGAAAGGAAAAGGTTTGACCTATGCAGTGGTGTAATAAAAATTATTCCAAAACAAAATTTACCCATCAAAATATAAATGGAAAACACAAGCATTTTGTTTGTCACAATGTAATAAACTATACACCAAATTAATCTTTAGAATGTTCCGAGTACAATGATATACGGTGGTGCTGAAAAGTCCCGGAACGGGTTAATATTTTTTTAACCGTTACATATGGAACTATATAACTTGGTACACTGTTACTGGGCATAAAACACTATTTTACCACAATTTCAATGAGCCGCTAACACTTCGGGTGGACGGCCCACAAGGAGTCAGGAGAAAATCTTAAATGAGAGCGTGGGTTGAGTTGTACATCAAATTTAAGGTCGAATTTAGTAGAATACAATGCCGCAAATCCGACTTCAAGAGGTTCACCCTAAACAAAATGGCGGCCCTAAACGTGTTGAAATAAATCGACATAAAGTTGCTAATATCTCAAAAAGGATGTTTTAAGAAAAAATTTCAAGAGACAAAAAATGTTTATTTCAAAGGGCTTGACCTAAAAAATTGCTTCCAAATCGATTTCGTTAATTTTATTTTTTACAAAATTTTTTAAGATTGAGGAGTAAAAATAAAATTCACGAAATCGATTTGGAAGCAATTTTTTTAGGTCAAGCACTTTGAAATAAACATTTTTTGTCTCTTGAAATTTTGTCTAAAAACTCTTCCTTTTCGAGATATTAGCAACTTATGTCGATTTATTTCAACATGTTTAGGGTCATCATTTATTTTAGGGTGAACCTTTTGAAGTCGGATTTGCGTCATTGTATTCACTAATTTTGACCTTTAATTTGATGTACAACTCAACCCACGCTCTCATTTAAGATTTTCTTCTGACTCCTTGTGGGCCATCCCCCCCGAAGCTGCAGCGGCTCATTGAAATTGTGGTAAAATAGTGTTTTATGCCCAGTAACAGTGTTCCAAGTTATATAGTTCCATCTATAACGGTCAAAAAAATATTAACCCGTTCCGGGACTTTTCTCCACCCCTGTATAATATGATGCAGTTAACCATTTGGCTCCCGACTTCCAATTTTTCATATGTTGTAAAAACTGCAACCATTATCTGTTATGTATCTGCATAAAATCCCAGGCTCAATTCAGCGAATTTTCAGCGTTTCGCAAACAAATGTATATTAAATTTAATTACTGATCAATTTTGATGATTTTTTTTTATTTTGTTTAGAATGAAATGTTCTATAAGGTTCTACACTTTTTAAAAATAAGTGTAAATTCATGTTAGATATGAAATGTTTTAAATTGTTACTCGGAAAAAAAAAGAATTTTAAATTTTGTTTACTTTACTCTTGAAAATGACACAACAACAAAATATCGAGAACAATGTTGTCCACATAACATAATTTTACACTTAAAAATGAATAAAAACCTCAAATTTCATTACATTATGTTGAAAAATGACAGAGTTAAGTTTTTTTGTAAATTATACTACTATAGTACATAACCAGTTCTGCGGTTAGTTGTATGTATATAGTCATAAGAATTCGTCACTAACAAGTGAATGTACTCGCTTCATAATCACAATTCACAATAAAAATAACTAAAAATGCCGTAAACAATCACGTAATACAACATAATATATGGGCCATAATCAAAGACAACACACAAATAAAGTTATTTACCATCTGACAGATGGCAAAAGCACAGCCACGTCTATCACAATTATCTTCGTTATAGTGAACATAGAGGTAATTTATAAAGTAAGTAAAGATCATAGTGGTAAATAGAACAGTTCTTTCTGATTCCATTGATATATAATAAACATAGATTTACTAATAATTTGTATTTAATATGATTTTTTTTCTGAACGTCCGAAAATTCGAACGTTGGTATTCAAAGCACATACAGGCAACGTCCGAATTTTCGGACGTCTGGAGCCAAACTTTGATTTAAAAAAGGCCTGTTAAAAGAGTACCTGAGGTACTCTTTGCCAGATAGAGGGTTGTTAAACAGTTAAAATTTGTATATTCCATTATAATTTGGCACGAAACTTTGAATCGAATCAATCCTGTCAGTAAATTAATGCAAAGTACAGACTTTGAGTTAAGCTCTGTAATTCAATTATTAAATAATACTACAGAATTTTTTTTGAAAATTCTCGTTCAGAAAAACTTTTTAATTAAGTGTTCATAGATGCCAAAGAATTAGCTTCCACAATAATAATTAACAGCGAGATAATTTAGATTTTTACTCTCGAAACGTTATGTTATTTTTACTTTATATACAAATAATGTTGAAAACCAAAGGTTTATCATTGACTTTGTATTCTCGCTACAGAATGAATCAGCATGTCTAGGCCAATGGGTTTAAGCGCCGGTCTCTAAAGAGTCAAGATTATGTTTTTGCTACCAAAAGTTTTACTAACCTTTAAACAAAAAACTACTTACGCATCAGTCTCCATATTTTACTCTTGAAACTGCTAAGTAGCTAATTTTGGTGTCCTGATCATGAAATCCTATAGGACCCATTTCACAATCGGCGCAGCTCAAATATTTTTGGCCGTTGACGGTATTTGAAAAACCGATATTTTCAAACGAATACATGTCGTTCACCATCCAATAGTTTTTCATTTTTTCGAGTGTTTCTTCCGTTCCGTCGGTTGTTTTCCTAATATGTGGCAGCGGATACTGCAACAGAAAAACAAATAGTGAAAACTTTTCAAGCCTGACCTTGTGAGATTGTTACTGTTGTATTTCTCTTATTATATGTATTTTTTAAATTATCAAACAAAAAATAGTAATTCGAGGATAAGTGGAAGAAAGCCGTATTATGATATAAAATATGGAAAGGAACTTATGACAAAAATTTCTAAATCGAGTGTTTACATATTTTTAACATTACAAAAATCAACATGATATATCTTAAAATTTGACAGATTGTCAAGAATGTAATATTCCAGAAAAAGTATTTTGAGAAAAATGTATAAGTTTGACAAAATTATTTTAATTTTCAAACTTAACAAATGATAATTATACAAGCTGCATTGTACTCTTTAAAAAAAATAAAATTATATATAAAAACAAGATTCAAAAAAAATTTTAAGCTACGCAAATAATTCAAATTGAGTGCTTTGGCAGTTTCGGGAAGGTGTAGCAACATCAGGATTGTTAATAAATGTACTCTTACAAAAATTTAAGTTAATTTTAGATGTAAATTAATTTTCACCATATGTACTGTATTACAAAAATAGTATTAAAACTCTAACTAAAAATAATACCACATTATAAGCAAAATTAACAAAAAAAAACAACTTATACATACCTTTATGAATAAATACAAAGATACAGGTCCTTTATGAATAAATACAAGTCCTTAGGCATTGCCTGTTTAGGACTTCAATCTCTTAAGGGGGCCATTTACCCAAAATGAAAATATCTGTATTTTTATATTTACTAAAGTTAAATAAATATTAGAAGATGTATTAGGACTAAAATTAAGGAAATATGGCGTCAAGCCCCCCTTAACCCCCCTCAGTAGGGTGTACAGGGTTAAAAGACGTAAAACTCATGTTTCACGAAAACCAGCAATATTTTTCTATTGGATATTTTTACATTATTTTTGTTTTGTTTTAAAGCTCTTTTATTCCTTTATTATCTGTAGTATGGAAAATTATCTTACTTTTCAAATTTAAAAATACACAAAAATATATATATTTTGAATTTTGTATTATTTGTTATTCGTACAAAATATTTTTTTTAGAGTTGTATCCTAACCTAATGTTTTTTCATACTACAGATAATGCACCACATACCTAAGCATATATGTGCAAAATCTTAGATCTCTACCTCAAAAAGTAAAAAAGTTATGCTGGTTTTTATGGGGTGGGACGTGGAAATTTAAAACTCCGGAAAACCTCAAAAAACCGAATTATATTGTTTAATTTTAGTATAACATGATACAATTTACTTTATGTACTAAATATGGGTATTACACCTCTTTACTTATTAAGAAAGCCCTGCTCCATATGTTAGGCCCTCTTTTTCTCTCTTAATTTCTTCTATTTTCATTTTTATTTGGTGGCGGTATTCTTATCCCACATTTTGAAACCATTTATTACTAACGATGCTTTTACTCTTTTAGCAGTGTTATTTCTAAGTTTATGTCGCTGTGTCTTGGCTATTTTCTTCATTATTATAAAACACTGAATAAACTATAACTATCAAATCAAAGCTTACTAAAGAGGTTATAAATTTACAACTAAACAGGACAGAGAAAAGAAAATCAGCTGTTACTGAAACTAAAATATTTAAGGTAGTGGTGCTACCTTTTTGAGAAAATAACAAACTATTTCAACATGTTATTATCCACAGAATTATATTCATTGCTGAAATAATACATCCTAAGCTGAAATAGTTGAGATATTGGGTCACAAATGAGAAAAAATGTGTTATTATTGCTTTGTGCCCAACACTAAATAAATAAAAATAAAATACTTATGACTATTATACAACTATATTACTTCATAAAAAATATTAATATGTATATAAGGAATTCAAAAATGCAAAAAAACATTTTTTAAATTTTTTATCCATTTTTAGGGTAAATGGATTAACTGATTAAAATAAAGAGCTCAGTCAGCCTCAACTCGTTAAAAGAAAAAATACATACAAACTAATATTATAGAACAAGAAACAAACCAACGCAAGGATCGTATTGAAAACTTTTCCAACCTTATAAAAGGTTTAACAACTAAAATTCAACTTCTACCGTTTAATTAGTAAGGTATTTTGTTAATTTTGAGGTTCCATATAAATAAGTACAGTAATAAAACAATTTTCACTTCACACTACCGCTCCTGAAACTCTTCCTGCACAAATAACAGCGACTCACATCTATTTCTTTAAATGTGCCCACTCCAGGGTTCAGGATTCTCGATGGGCATTGAATACAGTAGACAGTCTTTTTGTTTTTCCCTTGGTCAATTAGGTCGGCCACTTCTGGCGGATTCGTTGGTGGCTCCGCCATATCTCTGAAAACAGATAAATACGTGATTAGGATGTGATAAGTACTAACAAAATGTTCCAACTCCGGAGTTCAGGATTCTCAATGGGCATTGAATACAATAAACAGTATTTTTGTTTTTCCCTCGGTCAATCAAATCGGCTACTTCTGGTGGATTTGTTGATGGTTCCGCCATATCTCTGAAAACAGATAACGCGATTAGGATGTGATAAGTACTAACAAAATGTTCCAATACGCCATCTTGATAAAAAAGTGTATGCAGAGTTCTTGGGAGTACTAATAAATTTGTGGGATTAAAAATGTTTCCAGCATATCTAGTTACACTATTCCGTTTATGGGTTTCTCTTGAAAAAAAGGGCCACAAGCTTAAGACACGATGGGCGTTTAATTTTGGACCAACATATTCCAAGGATTATATTGGATTTACACAGCCAAATGCATAAAGTTAAGTCGTCACTGATGATTATGTTTGCAATTAAATCCTCGTCTCCAGCCGATCGATGTAACAATTCCGGACAAAACTCTTTACGAACAACCTTCTCAGTGTATTTTAGTTCTTACACCGTTTATAATCTGTACGGTTCGAGATGCAAAGGTTCTATCAAACGCATGCCGAACAGTCGCACGTGGAAAGCCAGGCTCGCTAGAAGCATGCCGAGTTGATTTTGTATTAATGTTAACAAAGCTTTGTCTCACTTGCACCACAACATCATCAGAGCTATGAGGATGCCTTATGGCTTACTGAAAACCCAGTTCCAACTAAACGCTTACAAGACTCATAAATGGTAGACTTATTGTGAGGATCTTTGATATACGCTTTACGACAATTCCGTTGCACACTAGTCCGACCAAAACATACGGCGATGGTGCTCAGGACCGGTGAAGGCGGCCACCTTTGATTCCGTACTGTGCACAACATTAGACAAAACTTGATCTATTTTTCTACAAAATGAAAAGAAAACCAGCTCCGTGTGTCTTCTGAATAAATTAATATGCATTTACAAATTTGTAAAGAACTTTTTGTAGCACCCTTTATAAAAATGAATGGTTGTACGTCAATAAACTGGCTGCTTTGTTGGCTCTGTGGAGACTCGGAGCTACAAAAAATACAAGGGATTAAAACTACCAGAAAAATCACAAATTTTGGGTAGGACCTCTCTGAGAGGTGTAGTGCCCCTTAAAAATTGTTAACAGTGCTGAGAGCGGTGAAACATCAATCTAGAAATGTGCAGAAACGGCAGAGTCAGTAAAGTGGGTCAGTATTTCTTTGTTTTACTCTCTTTTCAAATCCAAATTTACTCAAAATATTTTAACAATACTGTGCCGTACTTGTTCTGTCATATTTCAATATAAATCACAAAAACAACTATTTCTTTTAGACTTGGCAATCAATTTATGAAGATCAATACTTATCTATATTTATAATAACTGACAGTCTCCTATTGACAGTTTGTTATTGTTATTCTGTATCGAGTTGTTAAGTTTGTAATTTCATTGTGTGCTTTTATTTTGCTTACTATTAACAGCGTATTTTAGTTAAACTGCCATGGCATTATTCCGACGGTATTCTCATTTTCATAATTTACAATTTATTTTTAATTTGTTTACATTGGAAAGATTTTGATATTTTAACAAACAACAATTTGTTCAAAGCCATCAGACTAACTTACTTTAATTGTCAAAGAAATTTTTTTTTTTTAAATAGTACGATGTATAGTATTTAAAACGACAGACAATACTTTTCATTTGAATTCACCAAAGTTTCTATGACGAATCAATAGATTTCCAGGCCAGAGTGTCTACTGGGTTTTGAAGCCTTAGTTTCTCGACCATAGTCAGATTTTTCTTGACCTTATCAGTGAGCGTTTTATTTAATATAAACTCCCGTCGATTTAAAACCAAATAGTATTCCGGACTATTGATGTGGGCCGGGTAAATACCCAGTGGTCATTTAAATATCCACAACGAGGGTATTTTTAGTTTTTGAGATTTGTTGATGTTTTGATGATGTGTTGGGCAAACAAGGACTGAAACACAGTTATTTGTCGCCTTAAATTGAAATTAGCAACAATATTTATCCATCAAAACTAAAAACATGTAAAAAGTACGTTTGGGTATTTACAACATTTTGCACTGCTATTGTCTTTCTTAGTTCCTTCGATGATTTTTAATGTTTTTTTCTCTTAAACTAAGATAAAATGTTGGAAAAAATCTTTGTATTGTTTTAATATATGCTGAAATATTGTATAGGGATTGGTAACATTTCATTACAGTGTATTGTACATAGCAAAATACAAAAAAGATTAAACTAGAACCTAATTAGTTACTGTAGTTGGCTTTTATTTATAATACAAATTTTCAAATACTTTAACAAAAGCTTCAGTTTTACTACTGGAAAATAGCAACAAAGAAGTGGATGGGGAGGGTGCTTGCTACTTTGAATAAGAATAATAATAATAAATATGTGTGATGTATGTCAAAAGGTAACAAAATAAATTCAATAAAAAGGACTTAAAGTAAAAACTGTTTTAAAAATTATCTTTCAGTTGTTTTTTTTTTTAGATTACGTAGGATTAAATCATCTTTGTATTTGAATTATGATCCCATTTTATTTAGTTTTGGACACCAAAATATGTTGTAATGTAAGTTTTATTTTGTATTTTGCATTTATCTACACTTCCCTACCTAGTACACAATCTCACAAAGACCATTCTTTTTTCAATTAAAGAAGTGAAACTAAATAAGTTCAATTTATTTTTACCCAGGTTGTCCCTGCTCAATTAATAATGTTCATGGTCAAATAAGATATAAAGAGAAATTCACTATGTATGTTCACTCCTAAAGCATTTGTTCTGAATTTTTCAGGTTAAACCTATTTTTTTATTTCCATAACTTTAAACCTAAGTGCTAAGTCCCGATTCTAATTTCTGTTAATTTTAATAACTTTCTAATGTTGTAACAACTCTGACAAGAATGAGTTTGCGTAAATTTCCTAAGGTTTAACTTATCCGAGATGTGATTTTTAATTCAAATTCAAAAATACCCGGGTATTTATGGACATTTGGGTATTTACCCTGATTTATAAAAACCTGGGAATTTTACATCACTATTCCGGACCTAGAGTTAGAAAATACTATTTACACATAAAATCCCCTATCAAAAAGCCTTTTAAGACAAAAAGTTAAATATTTTCTTAACATGTAAGTTTGTTTAGTTATTTATCTAAAAATACTGTACTGGTATTCTGAAACCGTTCACAATGTTTGTCAGTAAAAAGTCAAAGAAGTTTGAATTGTGCTTAGCTGTGGTTTTAAATGAAAACCAAATAATGTTACTACAACTTCATTGTTATGCATGGATATAGTAAACTATTGAAAGAAATAGATTCACATAATGTGTTTGTTTTACAAAATAAGACGGTACCTACTAATGGACGAAATCATCCTGCATATTAAATTATAGCACCCAATTTATAGTTTTTCTTTTTTTAAATTACTGTAGTAAAATTTAGTATGTGCTATATTGACTTTGACACTGTTTTTAAATGTGTAAAACCACAGCAGGCACAACTAAATAAACAAATAAAACGAGAAAGGGATTGGTGAAGTTGTTGGTAAGAGTTTGAACAATTAGTAGCTGTTTGCAGCACAAAGTTTCTTGCTAATGTTTAATTTCTTGGCCTACTGTAAAAGTACTATTTTATTAAGATTTAAAAAAAAGTTATCCGCCATCTTGAATGTAACTTTGTTTTTTTAAATGGGAAGGTGGTCATGTGATACATCATTTCGATGTAGAATTTCAAGAGAAAACCAACAGTGAAATTTGCACATCCATATCTTTAACCGATTAAAAATGGCGGCCAAAAGACAACGAAATCGTGTTTTAACCCTAGAACACTAACGTTTCGTCTGACAGACTACTGTGAACTATCGATTTTTCTACTTTCTCTACTTCCTCTCCACCGAGCGGCCCACCACTCCGTGTACCTTCATTTGAGCACTAGCTGATTATATGGTCAGTATAGTAAATCCGTACGTGTATGTTTTTTGCTAGTTTTTAGGTTCGCGTAGTCTGGCAGACGAAATGTTAGTATTTACGTTAGTTTAGTTACTGGTATGATACTGATAGTTACTCATATGATACTAGTGCAGAACTGGACTATGTTCCTGAACAATGTAAGACAGTTGTACTGGATGTAAGACAACAACAGGATCGCAAGATATGCACATTCTACCATCCAGCAAAGAGAAGACTGACCCGATTCTTCTGTGAGAAGTGCTCAAGAGCAATTTGTGCGGAGTACCAAGCAAAGTGTTCCTGTGACGATGCCACATACTAAAAATTTTGTAAAACGTATTGAACGTGTTTATAATGATGCCTTTTTCAAAGTTACAAGAGTAAAAATATTTGTTTAATGTTTTTAGTTTGGTTTATTACCCTTTTTAAACAGTAGTCTGTCAGACGAAAGGTTAGTATCTACGTTTGGCTAATACAACGTTAGTGTTCTAGGGTTAATCCGATTTCCCCCCATTTTGCTGAACTATTAAAAAAAAATATTAATTATTATTCTTTTTTGATTCAGAATTAAATAAGCTTTCAAACGATATGCCACACAATGATATTTGGTTGAACCACTAGAAATAAATTTTGAAAAAATCAAAATGGCTGCAACTCAAAAATTTTAAATACTCCTAAATATCGTTGTGTGGCATATCGTTTGAAAGCTTATTTAATTCTGACTCCAAAAAGAATAATAATTATTATTTAAAAAAAAAATAGTACTGCAGAATGGGGCAAAATCGGAAAACACGATTTCATTGTTTTTTGGCCGCCATTTTTTAATCGGCTAAAGATATGGATGTGCAAATTTCACTGTTGGTTTTCTCTTGAAATTCTACATCGAAATGATGTATCACATGACCACCTCCCTATTTAAAAAAAGAAAGTTACATTCAAGATGGCGGATAATTTTTTTAAATCTTAATAAAATAGTACTTTTAAGTCACAAGACGGATAAATAACTAGAATATAAGGTATTTATAGTATACTAGCTGACCGATCCGGCTTTGCATTTTGTATTGAGTAGGTTCTATTTTGAATATAATCGGTCAGAAAAATCAATTGATTATTTTGTTTTGTAATGAAATTAAAAATAAGAATAATAAAGTTTAGAACTTTTAAATTACTTTACTTCACTAAATGTGACTATAATAAATAATTTTAAAAATAGTCTTGAGGTTTAACAAAATTTTTTTATTGAGTAAACCTATTTTGAATATATAAGGTCAAACAAGTAAAACAAATATGTTTTTTTATGAATTTAAAAGTAGGCCTAGTAATGAAAATGATTAGAGCTTGGAAAATACTTTTTACAGTAAATATGTCTGTTTAAATATGTCAATTGTATTTATATTTATTTAAAAAAGTATACTAACAATAACATTTTTGTGAAATAATGGTACATATAGTTTAAAAAGTTGCCATTTCTCAACACAAAATAAAACAAAAACAAGATTATTACATTATTTACACAAACAAAATTTACACAAAAGAGATTTACAAAACTGCAAAATAATAACGTACAATAAAAATTAAAACCATTTGAAAAAGCGTAAACAAAAGTTACAAGACGCAAGATAACAGACGATGCTTCTTGTATTTCTCGCTGCTCAACTTCAGAGAGATATAAAATACATTCCACAGCCAATACAATCTGTAAATGGTTTCTAAACTATTTTAACAACATTGAAGTCTCATTAGACCGAAAACCACAGATTCTACACTTGTTTAGAACAAAGAAATCATATTAAAACGTTTGTCGGAATGAGTCGGACAGTGGAGCGCAACGGCAAATTAGCGATGTCGGACAAAAGGTTAAACTGTAACCCTAAACAGAAACACTCAAAAAACTAATTCAATGATATAAATGTCTGGAAACTAAAAAAAGAAACCTGAAAATTAAAAGAAATATTTTTAAAGAATCCAAGAAAGGCGCAACACATTAATTTGACAACATGGCATATGTATCCAGGTAGAGGATTAATTCATGATTATAATACAAGATTTGGTCATATCCTTGAACAACCCAAGACATAGATTGAATAAATCCAAGAATTATCATTTAGCTTTAGGAATCAAACTGTTCAATGAACTGTCAGACACTTTTCGAAGCTTGTCAAATGATGATTTATATCATACTTTTTATGGTTGGCTGAAAAAGCACCCATTTTATAACTTGGCGGATTATTTTAATTGTGATATCAATATTTAGTAAGCCTGGGTCTGTCATGTTAGTTTTAAGTTTTAATAAATTAAGCCTGTATGTGACGAAGTCTATTGCAATGTTGTACATGTGCTGAAGGACCAATAAATGTTCAGTTCTGTTTAAACTTAAACTCAATTCACAACTTATTAAACTCGGGGGACGTATCTTTTCAATGGCATCGGACTGAGCATACAAACATAACGTTATAACATAAATAAACATGATTGCCGTACTCAGCTATTCTTACAACTTAACATCACTTAATAAAATACATGTATAAAAAAACAGGAACACACACAATTTTCACTTTATAAATTTCTATAATACATAAACTTAATGTTTACCCTACTTTACGAAACATCAAACTAAAACCACGTGCAGATATTTGATAAAAAAACGCTGATGTTCCACAATTCGGTACTCAATCAAGGGCCCAAATGTATTCATTACATTGATGTATTTTGAATCAATAACAATAAAATAAAAGCCTGAAGTTTTAATTGCAGTCTCTAGTCACAGTATGTTTCCACTTTCTTAACCCATTCCCCGGTATTCCGTAGTAACTCGTAGCGATTTATTTTTGTCACTCCCCGGCTTTCCATACTAATCCGTAGTAGAACTTTAAATGTGTATAACTTTGCCATCTGTTGGAATATTTTAAAACTAACTTCAGAAACGTGTTCAGAGAACATTTTACAGTTGTATATTATTTATTATTTCTTCCAGCTGTTTAGGGTTTTAGATCCGTGTTTATAATCATCTGTAGCACAACTTTTGTAAACCAAAAGTCACGTAAAACTTGGCTAGACTGAATTTAAAATACATGGTTAATTTTTTGATTTATTAAATTTAGTTTTGTAATAATTGAACACAAATAAAACAGACAGTTTATGGCCTAACAAATATAAAGTGTCTCCTAACATTTTTGTAAAAGTTATAACTGTAAGTGAACTTATTTTTCAATTTGTTTTTTATTTGGACTTTTAAAAAAAAATTCAGTTCTGCATTAGGTAAGTAAATATACAAATTTTGTACATATATACCAATATAATATTAAGATATGGTAAAATTTTCATGTATATTGAATAAGTAGTTAATTAGTTATCGTAGGATGAAAATTAACTGAATATAAGTGACAAATTTGGCCATTTAAGAAAGAGGTCTGGTATGCAGGCCTCTATAACAAGGGCTATACCATTTTGATCATTTACAGTGACCCAGTATCGATCGCCTATGATGTCACCATGCTGATACACACTAGCTGGTAATATTTCAGTAATGTACGCGCAGTCGTTTACTCGCTGTTGTAACTCGATGGAAAGGCTTCAGTAAAATAACATTTAGATATTCTTAATCTACATAAACTACGGATTCTAACAGTATAAAAAAATTTATTTTAACAGGTATTTCAAATTTTAATAATTGAAAATATTTTAGAGTTATCACAGACTGACATGGAAAAGTTACTAAGCGAGGAAATTTTTTATTTTTGAGTTATAAACCAACTTCCAGCGGGAAAGTTGTAGCCAATGAATTGATCTAAACTATCCAATTCACCGATTTGTGATAAAATGATTACATCATTATGAAAACGTTTTTTAAATGAGCGCGAGGAGGTGCCTTGCCGCCACTCCCGAAATACAGTTGTTTGATACGGGAATAACGTTTATGTGCATATTTCTTTGTTATAAAGTACCTAATTCTTTTAATTAAATATGAAACTAATTTTTTTACGTAATTACGATTTTCTTTTTCCACCATTAATCTCTAATTTTATTTCTTTGAATGTACGTAATAATGATATTATTTTTTAAACGTTAACCTCCAACTTAACTTTTTGTGTTCACTACAATAATATCAAATTTTAATTATAAATTATAATTAGTTTAAATGTTAAAATAAAATACTTACTTTTTTTCTAGCTGGCATAATTACCTGGGGACAAGTGATTTACTATATTATGTTAAAATAACAATATGTACATAAACGTTATTCCCGTATCAAACAACTGTACTTCAGGAGTGGCGGCAAGGCAACTCCTCGCGCACATTTAAAAACGATTTCATAATGATGTAATCATTTTACCATAAATCGGTGAATTGGATAGTTTAGATCAATTCATTGACTATAACTTTCCCGCTGGAAGTTTGTTTATAACCCAAAAATAAAAAATTTCCTCGCTTAGTAACTTTTCCATGTCAGTCAGTGATAATTCTCAAATATTTTCAATTATTAAAATTCGAAATACCTGTTAAAATAAAACTTTTTTATACTGTACTGTTAGAATCCGTAGTTTATGTAGATTAAGAATATCTAAATATGTTATTTTACTGAAGCTTTTCCGTAGAGTTACAACAGCGAGTTAACGACTGCGCGCACAAGGAGTCCGCTGCTCTAGAATTGCAGTTATCAGCACAGTGATGTCAGAGTGAAACTGGCGGCACAGTGCCGAGATCAAAGAAATGGTTTAGCCCTTGTTATAGAGTCCTGTCTGGTATGAGGCACTTGGTGTCAATTATGAATACCGGTGAAAGGGTTAACAACATTAAGTTGGTAACATTAATTAAGTTGCTTTGTATGATATTATAAATGCAAGCATTTAAAAAATAAAATAGCCTGAAGTTATAACTTACAGACTTTAGTCACAGCATGTTTACCTGCATTCAACATTCAATACGGTAGTAGAATATGCTTAGGTTGGCAGCATTTCTTAAAAAGGTTGTCGTCAGCAAACATATCAGCTGCGGGTTGTTAAAGTAAATTTACGCCGATATACAAATACTAATGAACAATGAAAATGATTGGTACTACTTCAAGACATAATAACCCCTGATTACATTCCAACTTATTATACTCTAAAAAACTATGCAATCGTATTAGGCTACTAGTTTCCAATTTTCGTAAAGCAATATACATCTGGCCTATAATATATAGCCTACATGTATATCAGGCAAAGCTATATATAAATATAAAAATTGTACAACAAAATAATATCAATCAAAATTTGTATATAATTGCAATTAGTAGTTTCCAATTCCTAAAGCTAGGATATAATTCGCATGACATAGGCAGATTGAATATTTAATATGTAGCCCATTACATAGGCTACAAATTGCATAAATATAAAATTTGTATATTTACAGTAGCCCTATAAAAGTATTCCAAAAAAGATGAAAAATAACTACTGTAAGTATAAACATTCCTAGTCGCCATCTGCATAGGGGGGTGTATTGTAAATTTACGCCTGAAATTCAATGTAGGAATATACTGTAGGCTATTAGACATTAGGATTATGTTATAGAGCATTCTTATTTATATTAGGTTGGCATGTGTGCCACAATATGGTTAAGCCCTAGAGACGTATTGTAAATTTTGACCTAAGCTTTCCTTAACCTTCAAGCGATCGTGCTATTTGATTTCACATTCACAATCCCAACGCAGCACTTTGGCCGTTTACATTTGTTTATTAGTTTTCGGATTTTCCATTGAATTTTCACAAAACAAATATTTTAAGCATCTCAATGGATATCATAAATACACGTTCACAAGCATACAAATAATTTTAAAAATAAATAATTTTGCAGTACAATATTTTTTTAAAACAGATTAAATCTTCAAGCGCTCTCGGCGGCATTTTGGCCACCTTTTTAAAAAACATTGCGCTGTACTTTAACTGACACATCTAGTCACACAAAATCTATGAGCATTCTTTAATTACATACAAGATGCAAATAAATATACCAAATATAAAGGAATAATACTCAAAATATTTGAAATAATTACTTATGTTTTCATCTATTGCTGCAGTGAAATGTTTTAAAAACACAAATGATCGCAAGGCGGTAAGTTGGCCGTCAGTGGATGTATTCATGCACAGAACACTGATTGACCTTGAATCAATGCTGATTAAAAATTAATTTCGACTGACATCGAGCGACTAAATATGTACAGTAATTAAAAAATACCTATATAGGTTTTGTATGAATACCTAGGCTAGATGTGTCAATTAAAAGTACAGCACAATTTCTATAAAAAAAAGGCAGCAAAAATGCCACCAACGCTAGCGCTTAAAGGTTTAAAAAGTCTTTAAAAAATTATTAGATAGCATTGTAGGTTAGAGTGTTTAGCGCAAGTTTACTATTCGACCCTAGCCTAATATTTTTGCAGACAACGACGTTGTTTTACATTCTACTGTTAAATGTTGAATACACGTAAACACACTGTCACTAAATACTATAAGGTTAGAACCTTTTAGGTTTTTTTTTATTATTCTTGCATATCTGTTGCCATAGGTTAGCCTAGGGTCGAATAGTAAACTTGCGCCGAGTGTTTATAGGCCTACTGTATTTTTGCCAGAACATAAGATTGCTGTAAAATAAGAGCTTCCTTCTTATTTCTGTAACACATCTTTAAAATTAATTTGAATTTTGGGCGCAAGTTAACTATTCGACCCTAGGCTAACCTATGGCAACAGAACTGCAAGAATAATTGAAAAAAAACCTAAAAGGTTCTGACCTATAGTATTAAGTCACAGTATGTTTACCTATATTCAACATTTAACAGTAGAATGTAAAACGTTGTCTGCAAAAATATTAGGCTAGGGTCGAATAGTAAACTTACGCCGAATTTTGCGTAAAGATTTATTTGTATATTGATATTTCACTAGCCTACGTTTTGAAATTTTACAAATTCAAAGAATCTTCATTGTGTAAAATACTCGGTTAAGGGTGGGAGAAACAAAACCACTAGCCTATTTGTGGCCAGTAATTATATTGTAATAACCATCATTAAGACTTATAAACAAAATCATCTACTTATTTAAATTGTATACTTAAAGGTATAAAAACATAATTACTTACTCTTAACAAATATTAAATGAGTTTAGAGTAGGCCTATTGCCGTTGGAAGGTAGGTGGTAGGCTACAAACAAACATTGCTTACCCAAGATGATGTCACGCCTCCGGCCTCTTTAAATATTATATGCCTCAGTGCTTGCCACCGAAAAAATATACACCTGTAGATTGCCACAAAAAATATTATTTTAACTTGACTTATTAAAAACTTCCCGTTGGTTTAGGTTATGTACTTAGTTGCAATATGCCAAATCACATTTGTAATAATTAACACAATAACCTTCCACAGAGTTTTGTGTTATGTTTCAACTCCTACTCAGTTTCTTTTTCTCTAATTTAACAATTTATAAAGGAAATTATTATTTATTTTCTACACAAATATAAATAATATTATTAATTTTGTGAAACAGAAACTACAACTACAATAACCAATAATATCCAAAATCTAGCGCTAACCGCTAGGTGCTAGGTAGTAGATACTGGCAGGTAGCGCAAACTATAATGTCCAATATTATTGTCTGTCTGCCGGTTACCGGTTACCATTTATGATGCACATGTCCACTAAAACTTTTGAAAAATACCTGTTTTCTTGAATAACTATTATTTTTAGAACGCTTAATAATGAAAGGCAGAGACTGTAAAATAAAGTGACTGTTATAATAAGGGCAGCATGGATAACTGAATAACCTACCAATAATACAATATAGGTAGATGATAAGAAAAAAAGTGTGTATATACTGTATATGAAATGGAGGGTGGCTTTAATGTGAATTTCAAATTACTAGACCTAATACTAAACACAAAAATATTCATTAAGTAGGTTATATAAAACTCAAAAATATTATTCGCAAAATATAAAACAAATCAAGATAGACAAAACAATAATTTTACATTAAATTTGAAACGGTACTCGCTAGAAGCTGTGTCTTCGTTGGTAACAGTCCGTAACACTAGTGTAGACACATTTTCACTTTTCACTGAGATAAACCTGTCGTCGGTGTCAAGGCCCGATCTTTGGGGGGGAGGGGGGAGCTGGGCAATAATTATTGTAAATTTTGGTAGCAACAAAATTGGTACAAAGAGAAAATTCAAATAAAAAACCAAAGAAGAAGTTAAAACCTTCTGAAAATCTGGATAAATTAACAAGTATAGCCATAGATCATGAAATAATAAAATAGATCATGCATGCATACGGCGGCAGTGTGACGAAAAAAGGTTGTCGGGAAAATAATGTGTGATCGCGCCGCGGGGTAGCGCTATGGAGAAATCATTCAAGGCATTGGTGCTACACACCGCTTTCGTCGTTTCCCCCATAGATCGCGCCACTGTCGTCGAGTTTCCAGTGGATTGAAATAATGTATTGGATCGGAGTTCTATTAGGTTATCCAAATACAATGGTATAGCTTACCTAATTAGCCTACGGTACATGTTTAATTTAGTACTGGTAACTTATGTACACTAGACCTACAAATTTAGTTGTTTTTAAATCACTTAATATCTGTTATAAGTAATTGTTCGGTAAATTTACAGAAAAAATTAAAATGATAAACACAATTGAACTGATGATTATAGCGATTATTTGAATATTTTGGTTATTTCTTAAGTGTCGTCATCCGTAGTCTTATGCTCTTATATATCGCTGGTTGTTCGCAGGATTTGTTTTTTTACGGTGGGGACTTGCGTAAAGGTGGGTGATGTGGGTGTGAATAACAAAAAACTGTTTCAATCAACAGTTCCGAAAAAACAACTGAACCGTACAACCAAAACAGTTTTTTTTAAAACAGTTTTGAATTGGAAAGTATCCCTTTTAATACCTGGCGAAGGCATTAAATCATTTTCAATGTTTATTAGAAATTTTCATATTGAGATATTCTCTCAAGTTATTAGTATAAATTGCTACATTCTTACATCACTTGAATCAAAAAACTATAAGGTTATTTAAATAAATCAAACAATTTATCAAGAAACAACAATTTTTTTCAAATTAAACAACGTAATGTAGACATTTTCAATGTTTTTGGAGGGTGATTTTTTGTTTCAAATAACTAGTAAATTTTTTGCCAGAAAGGTGTTAAAATAGAATTTTGGGAGGTTGATTTTTCATAATTTTTCAATCCACCTGTGCCTGGGAGGTATTCCATTCGACTTTCTGTCGAATAAATAAATTATGTTTAAAGGACATCGTTAAAGAGTTTGACCATCAGAAAGTTAGAAGACTACCTACTATTTTAATATTGCTCTGGGCGGCACTTTCGGAGTGATGAAGCGTAATGGCCTCACCTACATAATATAAGAACCTTTTAGGTTCTCTTAGCCTCTCTCACTCCAACTTCAGCTCTTAACCTACGAGAGGTGCCGCTGTTAGGTCAGTAACTTGGCTATGTGTGGTGGCATGCAGAGCTGAGTGCCGATGAGCAGATATGAGCTGGGGGCTGAGTTCTTAAAACTCAGTTTGTTTAGTACGGCAGGGGCGACTGTAGGTGTAGTCGTTGGAGGGTTGCGCCCCCCACGTACTTTGCATCCCGAGCACACTACCACCTCATACACTTAGATACTCCTTGGTTGGAGAACATACTTCATTACTCAACGCCTGCTCCGCTGATCCATGCCGGGCTCCTGGCTCCGGGTGGCCCCCCTCATCTCTTGTCCTCCTTGAGGGTACAGTTGATAAAACTGAGGTAGCACACCGGGCTGCCAGATAGTACAGAGGCCCGACTTGTCTCACCAGCTGTTGTTGGCTGCCTTATCATCTGGCGAAAATCTTGGTTTGCGTGCATTGCCAGGTGGTGCCTGGGTAAGGACCATGTACGTAAACTATAGGGGCTCTTCCGAGGCCACGGGGTTGGTAGCGGAGGTGAGAATTGGGTTGCTTTGGGGTCTGGATCTGCGGCATGGATCATTGCAGCGGGATATACATTCTTACAGACACTCACACACACTTCTCTTACTTTTACCCAGGCCACGGGTGTGGCATATTTTATGAAATGAATGAAAACAAGGAAATAGGTCTCAACGTGCTGGCGACCGTCGACAAGGAACTTTCTGGTTCCACCACAACTCAAGTTGCATCGGAGGCTAATGTGCCTCTGATTTCTACCCCAATGGTGACTGAGACAAGTGACTCAGCACATGGGGAAGTACCTTTTGGTATTTGCGGTGTATCGGATGTGGAGGGCAGTAGTGGGAGTGGTGAAGTCCCCAGTCCGATGCAGACAGTCAACCCACAGGGCCATAAAGGACCTGTAAAGCTTTGTGGCGCTGATAAAAAGCGCCTTTGTAAACTCCGCCAGGAGGGCTATGGTGCTGAAGAGGCCCGTGGCATACTCCTGGATAGGAAGAGGGAGCGGTCGGATGGTTCTACACCACCCAATCAATCCCACAAAAAGATGAAAGAAGGGGAAAGCACCCTTGCTCAGAAGTGTAATGCTCCGAGACCCATGGGCTATAGTCAAGCCATCTCTGGTGTTCGTGTGAGTATCCTTCCCTCGGACTTTCCGGGGTCTCTCCTGACTGGGGAGCAAATGTGTTCCGTGCAGGGGGGATTCTGGAGTTGGTCCTGAGGATGGGTAAATCTGCCATCACCCCCAAATTCAATGGTTTTGTAGCTAAGGCTGGCTATTGCATCCTTAGCTGTTCCAATGAAGGAACTGCAAACTGGGTTATGTCCCTAGGGGACACTTTTAAACCCTGGGAAGGAGCTAATCTGCGGATTGTTGGGGAGAAAGATATCCCTAAAGCCCAGATTGCTGTGGCATACTTCCCACATTGCCCAGAAGACTCCAATGAGAGGATTCTGGGCTTTGTTCAGGCTCAAAATGATGGCCTTAACGTAGACAGCTGGAGGGTGGTCAGGAAGACTGTTAAAGGGCCTACTACTGAACTAACCCTCAGCATAGACCATAAGTCGGCGAAAACAATTAAATCACTTGGTTTTCGCCTCAGCTTCAAATTTGGAAGCATCCCAATTAGGCTCAAGAAGCAAGACATGGGCGTCCAGGAGGCTAGTGTCTCGGATGTAAGGGGGACTACTGTGCCCCCTGGATCGTCTGAGGCTTGTGCCCAAGTGGCTCCTGTGTCCCCGGGGCCTGGTCCATCTAACCTGGAGCCTGGGCTTATTGGGCCCTCCACCTCCTCGAGGCCATCTGGGTCTCGAGAGGGTGATGCTCTGGGGGGGTGGAACGGGTACCGGGAATAACTTGGCCTGATATTTTTAGGAAGTCCCATCCTGAGGACCCCTCTGTTTCTCAGCGTGGTCGTGCTGCGCGGGGAGGCAGAGGGAACTATAATAGGAGGGGACGTCGTCCAGAGAGAGGTAGAGGATCTGGCAGAGAGGCTTTGTCGGAAAGCCAGCTCCCAAAGACCTCAGGGTCTGATAGGAGGAGGGATCAGCAATGACCCACAACCTGAGGATGTTGCAGATAAATCTCCAGCATGCCAAGGCCTTATCTGCTGTGCTGGGCTGGAGATTTGTCTGTGAATCCTTAGACATGGCTCTTATCCAGGAGCCATGGTATAGTGGAGGCCTTATTAGGGGATTCTCAACTCCTAATGGTAAGTTGATTTATGATAATGATCATGGTAGACCTAGAGCTTGCATTCTTGTTCGTAAAAATGTCAATGCTATCGCAATTTCTGATTTTGTTTCAAGGGATCTCACAGCAGTGCTGGTAGAAGTACCGATTCCTGGCGGTAGTTATGAGGCTATTGTGGCCTCAGCCTATTTCCCAGGTGGTACTGATGTCATTCCTCCTCCTGAAGTCAGAAGGCTGGTGGAATATTGTAAAGAGAGGCGACTTCAGAGAGGTGAGGAACTGCTTGCTTATTTATTTAGCTGTAACCTAGCTATTAATAATATTGGTAATGAGTTTACCTATGTGAGTGGGAACAGACAGGAGGCAATTGACCTCACTTTGTGAACCACACATATTAGTAATAAGACTATGAATTGGCACGTTAGTAATGAGCCATCGTTGTCCGATCATAAACACATAAGATTTGACCTTGTTTATGAGAAGAAACCTGTGGCAGCGATCAAACTCCCAAAAAAAACTAACTGGGGAGAGTATAGAGAGATTCTTAAGGCTGAATTGGAAGAAGACATTGGTCCAATCTTGACTTCAACGAGTCTTGATTATGCTTCTAATAGACTTAAATCATCAATTTTGACAGCTTTTGAATTAAGCTGTCCTGTGTCATTCCCCAAGGCTAAAAGAGAGGTGCCATGGTGGAATAGTGGGCATAGTAAGCTGAGAAAGGAGGTTAGGTGCCTCTTTAATCGCGCTAAGCGTACTAAGGAGTGAGAAGCTTATAGAATGGCCCTTACCTCCTACAATAAAGAGTTAAGAAGATCTAAGAGGAGATGTTGGAAACAATTCTGTGACAGAGTCACGGAGACGCCTGTGACTTCTAGATTGCAAAAGGTACTCAAACAGGAGTACACTAGGCCTATGGGCCTTTTAAAGAAGGATAATGGGGAATACACCAGGGATCATAAAGGGTCCTTGGCGCTTCTCCTAGATACCCATTTTCCTGGCAGTTATGCTGATACATGTTGTACCGCAGTGCCTATTGATCCTGGCTCCTCGTGGTTAAGGCGGGGATCAGGCAGCACTGCCTCTGTAACAACATTCTCGCCTAATAAGGTCAAGTGGGCTATCAACTCGTTGAAGCCGTTTAAATGTCCAGGCAGGGATGGTATTTTCCCTGCCTTTTTGCAACAAGGCCTTGATATACTCCTGCCAAATCTGGTAGAGGTTTTCAGGGCTAGCTATGAGTTAGGTTATATTCCTGTTTCCTGGAGGGATGTGGAAGTAGTCTTCATCCCGAAGGGTGGCCAAAGGG
The DNA here is from genome assembly GCA_018207615.1 of Philaenus spumarius. NCBI lineage: Eukaryota > Metazoa > Arthropoda > Insecta > Hemiptera > Aphrophoridae > Philaenus > Philaenus spumarius. The sequence goes on along the minus strand of JAGFPH010000889.1, from coordinate 253,347 downwards.
CTATGGACTTGCCAAGATCCTTTAGACCAATTAGCCTATCTTCGTTTCTCCTAAAAACGTTAGAGAAGGTGCTGGATCAGCACATTAGGAGTACTCACTTGAGTGTTAAACCACTGCATAGCAGCCAACATGCATATCAGGTTGGTAGGTCAACCATAACCGCACTTCATGAGCTTGTGGGTAAGGTTGAACATGCCCTTAGGTATGGGGAAGTTACCTTATGTGCATTTATGGACATTGCAGGGGCATTTGACAATACCTCGTTCTCGTCCATTAAAAGGGCTGCCATCTCTAAAGGGGTGGAACCCAGAGCAGCTAACTGGATCTGCTCCATGCTTGCTCAGAGAAGAAGCTTTGTAAAAAACGAAGATGACTCTTTAGTAACACGGTCCGTAAGAGGCTGTCCGCAGGGAGGTGTTATTTCTCCTCTCTTGTGGTCTTTAGTAGTTGATGAACTGTTGGTCAAAATGGCTGTCAAGGGCTTTGAGGCTATTGGCTATGCTGATGATCTTGTGATAGTAATCCGTGGTAAACATGACGATACTATATCAGAGCTCATGCAAAAGGCTCTGGATTTGGTCTGGAACTGGTGTCAGGGGCAGGGCCTAAGCATCAACCCGGCCAAAACCGTACTTGTCCCCTTCACCAGAAGAAAGAAACTGATGATAGAACTCCCCTCTATCAATGGGGTCCGACTGGAGCTTTCGGAGGAGGCTAAGTATCTTGGATTAATTCTTGATCGAGGGCTTCTCTGGAATGCTCAGTTGGAAGCAGTTCTAAAAAAAGCTACAAGGGCTATTTGGGCTAGTAATCAGCTCTATGGTAAAACATGGGGCATTTACCCCCAAAATGGCTGCATGGTCATACACTTCCATTATTAGGCCAATTATCACATATGCGGCCTTGGTATGGTGGCAGAAGGTCAAACAGACTGGTGCCAAAAACAGGCTGCAAAAACTACAAAGGCTAGCGTGCCTAGGGATTTGTGGAGCCATGCGCTCTTGTCCCACATCAGCTATGGAGGTACTTCTCGATCTGCCTCCTCTGCACATTTATGTGCGGGGGTTGCGTTGCGATCTGTCCTGGCGATGATGGGGACCCATAACTATAAACCAGGAGACCTGGTAGGTCACCTCACCATATTGCAAGAACTTCATGGGCTCAAGGTGGACCTTATGGTGTCTGATGTGATGAGAAGGACACTTAATTTCGACCACTCCTTCACAGTTAAGATAGATGGTCTCCAGGAGGCAGGTAGTGCTGGACATGGACACATACAAGAATGGTATACGGATGGCTTAAAAATGGCCAGCAGAGTTGGTGCAGGAGTCTATGGTCCTAGGTGCAGTTTATCTAGGGCTATGGGAGCCTTACCATCAATCTTTCAAGCGGAGGTCGTTGCGATTGATCTCTGCGCCCGTGAAATCCTAAAAAGAGGGATTAAGGGAGCTAGGATTGACATCCTATCTGATAGCCAAGCAGCCTTAAAGGCACTTGAATCATTCGCCTTTGAATCAAGGCTAGTTTGGGACTGTTTTAAAGCAGTGAATGACATGGCTAGACTCAATGAAGTTATTCTTAAATGGGTGCCTGGCCATGTAGGTATTAAGGGCAATGAGGCAGCAGATAGACTTGCTAGAATAGGAGCTAAAAAGCCCTTCATTGGTCCAGAACCTTTCTGTGGGAGGAATAAAAGCCATCTGAGAAATGTTGTTGAAGTCTGGACGGAGAAGACTTGGTCCACACATTGGAACAATGCTCCTGGGCTTAGGTAGGCAAAAATGTTTATCTGTTTCTCTAAGTCAAAAGCACAGAAGCTTTTATTATTGGGTAGGAACAACCTTAGACGGATTGTGGGAATTCTCACTGGTCATTGCCCGGCCAAATACCACCTCAAAAAAATGGGGCTGGTCTCGGAAGACTCTTGTCGATTCTGCTCCCTCGGAACTGAATCGGCTCAACACCTGCTGTGCGAGTGCGAGGCTCTCGCACGGAGAAGATTTACGGTTCTTGGAAATGCTTTTGTTAGCCCGGAAGAGGTCCGTGGTGTTGATCCCGTTACCCTTATTGTTTTCGTAAGAGACCTGAAAGGGATCTGGGATGATCACTAGAAGGGGAAGTATAACACAATAGATCTATATGGGTCGCAGTGGTGAGGAGGCTTATCACTCCTCTATCCAAAAAAAAAAAAAAAAAAAAAAAATATTGCTCTGATAATAATTATTTCACCACTTTAAAGTATTTTCTATATTAAAAGTTGTTTACGATATAAATACGTTTCATACTATCTTTAGCATGACTGTTTTTTCTGTTTTATTAGATTTTTAAAATTATTTTATTATAATTAGGCTATTTGATAATTTATGTTATTTTTTGTGATTAAGAAAAGTTTTTACAAAACAAATAAGTTGAAACAAATATCGAAATAAGCCAAAACAACTGCCTATGAATGATAGCGGGTGCCGTGAAGACCACACCAATTGCCGCATTATATGCCTATACAAACATTAAACCGCTGCATAATGAATATAAGTACAAAGCCATAATAGCGTATGAAAAAATTCTTCACAGGAGACACAATAACCCATGGATCTTGGAACCACCAGTAGAACAAACTCTAAAAACGCAAAAAAGCTTCAAACACCTAATGCTTGAATGGAGACCAAAAAGTGAGGCGATCGAGCAACCAACACAACTGAAGAGCCCACTGGACTACACCAAATACAACATAAGCACTTAACTTGCAGAGCCAATAAATAAAGTTAAGGATAATCCAGTCACAGTTGCCCAAATAGCTTTGGAAACTATCAACAGCTTGTATCCCCCAAACGATTGGTTGCAAATTTATACTGACGGTTCAAAAATTAAAGGCGAAACCGGAGCAGGAATATTCTGCGAGCATTTTTCCCACTGCTTTGCGCTGGGCCCGGGATCTACCGTGTTCGAAGCGGAACTATTCGCAATCAATGAGGCATTGAGACAGATAATAATGAGGCCATGGATGAATAACAACACTGTGATTTTGGTCGTTGCAAGCAATTGCTGAAAATACACCAACAAGTTCTCTGACTGAATCAATCCAGAAGAAGTATAAAATAGTCAAGCATATTACCAAGAAGATAGTCCTGCAGTGGATACCATCACATGTGGGCATTCGAGGCAATGAGCGGGCAGACGAGTTGGCCAAACGAGGAACTCACATAATACAGAAACCAAGAAGAGTACTCACCCTGGAAGCAAGGATCGGCGAACTGAAACGAACATCTCATCTTGAGTTCACCAATAAAGTCAAAGAGGACATAAGGAACAAGTCCTATGAAGAGGTATCCGACTTGTATGATAAGGTCAGGGACTTACAGAGGAGGACATCTGTCGCGATTTTCCGACTTACAACTGGACATGACTGCCTGAATGAACACCTAAAGAAGATAAAGATTTTGGATTATGACAACTGCACATTGTGTGAAGGCCCGGACACTATCATTAACAAGGACCATCTGTTGGTCTGCGGAGGGCTGGATGAAGAGAAGCAGAGGAGAAAAGACCTCCCTGGTCTCTACTGGGAAGCAAGATTGAAGATGGCGTGAGCCAGCAAAGGCCATCGGACAAAAACAACAACAACATAATTTATGTTATTTTTTGTGATTAATAAAAGTTTTTACAAAACAAATAAGTTGAGTTATTCAACAAATATCTGCAAAAAATCACTACCTCTGAACATTTTTAATAGTTTAATTTAAAATTAAATATGTCTGTCGTTAGTCACATGAAAATTGTCAGTCGTGTGTATAGTGAATTTTTCTCTTGGTCGACATTAAAAAAAGATTATGCTGGCCCAAATATGATTGCGAATAGGCCTAGTTATGAGCAGACTTGGGATTAACGATTAAAAAAATTAACGATTAAAATTAATCGTTAAAAATATGGGTAACTTTTAACTTAATCGTTAGTTTTAAAACTGATTAACTTTTAACTCTTAATTGTTAAAATATTGGTTAACGATTAAACTAACGTCAGTTAATTTGACGGATGCCCGGAAAGATTTGTCACAATGGAAGTGCCGGCCGTGTGGGTGGGCCTGACGCGACAACATTCGATATTCCTTAGTTTGGGTTATTTATTGCTTATTGGCAGGCCGGAAGGGGTGGGGTGTCTAAAGAAAGATAGAACTAGCTATTAGCCCAGATACCTTATACTGTACCTGTAGAAGGTACCTGGGCAATTAGCTAACGGTAACGTAAACAAACAAAACAACGCCGCCAACACACCCATCATCAGTGTCATTCAATTAGCCCTTGGGTATACCCATGCCATTATTACAGTTGGATAGTTCTGTAAATTTTTTATAAGTTGTTTAATTGTTTTGCCCTGTTATAGTGATTGACAGTTTAGATTTTATTTAGTGAATTAGTGATTGTTAATAGTGAGTTAGGTCTAGTGTAGCAGTATTTTAATTTTTACTTTTTAATTTTAATTTAATTATTTCTTTATTGTGGCCAGTCATTTCAAACTTTTATAAACAAATGACAAGGGAGGGAAATAGTTTAACATTTAAATGCCTATTGTGTTTACCAAAATTTAAAACAATCAAGGCTTCAGCTATTTCTGCCTCCAATTTAAGGACCACTTAAAGGTAAGTTGTGTATTAGCCGTTTTAGGTTGTTGCCTATCCAATTTGTGCCATCTATTATTGAGATTTGTGTTTTATTATACGTTCAAGGACGTTTACATATATTATAGGGCGTTTGCAAGCATATTTTCAAAAATTCGCCAAATATAGTAATTATATACTAATTCGAAAGTGGTCCGTAGCTTTTTTGTAGTGAAAGGTTCAAAGAATTTATATATGTCAGTAAAAACGTGATAGATGTAAATTTTAGAAAGTTATTAGCTCAAGAAACAAAAAATGTTCAGTAATGAAAGGAAAAAGTTCAACTTTAGACCTACCGGTACATCAAAAGTAGTAAACATTTTTGTATTTCTTTTTTCAAAACGTACAAAAGTTTTGTAATTTAGTTCTAAAAAAAAACTGTATCAATATATTTATCAATTTCAAATTTCTTGTAGAGTGTAGATAAATCAAAGAATTGAATTGAATAATTGTAAAATATTGTTTTCTAAAAGAATTCATTTATTGGTCCTCGAATCACAAAATGATATCAAACGAATAAAAAACTCGGATAGGTTCCGAAAAATTGCTTTGAATAACAAAACCGCAAATAGCGAAAACCAAATCTTATGGGAAAAGGAAGGTTATGTTCGTGACATATAGAACATTTTAAAACATTATGTATTAACAGGCAGCCCTTGTTATCGCGGTCCCGTTTTAAGTGATTTCGCTTTTACCCGGTAAAAATAAGTCACTAAATGGTTTAGTATTTAAGCTGAGTTGTTTGGAGTGTATTCTACAGTTGATAATTTCATAAGTTATGGGAGAGTTTTTGTCATCTCACTCTCCCCTCAAGGCCAGAGAGATGACTCAAGGCTCTCATCTCATACTCATAATTCATAACGGTACCATCGGTACCTCTACCCAACCCTACTTGCTCTGTCATTGTTTGTGTTTGTCTATTTTTAGAACTTATTCTCTGTTTGAAGTTATTGTTAATTTTTTTTTTTTTATTTTTGGTTTTTAAAGGCGAAAAACCTAAGTGGTTATATCATCACCTGTTATTGTTAATTAATGATGGATGTTGAATTTTATTATAATTACTTGTTCGGACATTTGCCATCATTTGTGTGTTAAATAATCAAACACGACGTTTCGGGAATACAAATCAATTCCCGTTCTCAAGTGACTAAAACTAACGGTACATAAACCCAGGCAACTAGGCCAATGTAAGGGTGAACAAAGTAAAACTACAAATTGTTTGATTATTTAGAACTTAGTCAAGTCAAAGCATCAAGCAATCTTTCGCTGTCAGTACCCGTAGCGAAAATATTCTAATCTAAAACGTAGTACTAAAAACTTAATTTCTTTCAGAATATTTTACTGTAATTTCAATTAATTCTCCCTACAACTGTCCATGTCCAACGCCAAGCCATTTCGGTGTGTGTGCAAGAATGTTTTCAAAAATTCGAAAAATATAGTAATTATAAATCAATCTAAAAGTGTTCCATAGCTTTTTGTAGAGAAAGGTTCAAAGAAGTCATATATGGCAGTAAAACAATTATTGATGCAAAATTTACAAAGTTATTAGCTCAAGAAACAAAAATTTTCAGTAACGAAAGGAAAAAGTTCAACTTTAGGCCGACATAAAACATAAATGTAAAAAAGTTTCGTAATTTAGTTATAAATAGAACTGTATAAAAATAAATATCAATTTCAAATTTCTTATTTTGAAAACATTAGTTTATATGTTCCTACCACAAGACTGCTAACAAAAGTAGGCCTAGTGTGAATAGTAATTTAAATTTAGGAATGTATCCTTTTCCCAAAAATGAAATATTATTATAAGAAAGTGTAGAGAATAAATCAAAGAATTGAACTGTATACTTGTAAATTATTATTTCACTAAAGAATTTGAATTAGATTTAGGCTACTTGAATTACAAAATGAGATCAATCAACTCGTGCTTATTAATAAACCTTATGTCGTGCCGTATTTTAACTTTTAACCAGTTAATTTTTTTTAACTTTAACCAGTTAATGTTTTCAGACATTAACTTTAAATTTAATCAGTTATATTTTTCTGGCTTTAACTTTAAACAGTTAAATATTTTGGTTAACTTTCCCAAGTCTGGTTATGAGACAATGAAACAACATTAGTACAAGAAAGAAAATCTATTGCGTATTACCATAGATCATGAATAATAAATAGATCTTGCATCCATACGGGGGCTGTGTGCCGGAAAAGAAGTTGTCGCAAAAGTAGTACATGATCGCGCCGCGAGGTAGCGCTAGGGAGAAAGCATTGGTAGCATAGGTGTTTCAAACAGCTTCCTTCATTTCCCCAATAGATAGCGCCAAAAAAGTCGAATTTTCAGTGGAACAAAATATTGCTTTGGATCGGAGTTCTATTAGGTTATCCAAATACAATGGTATTACACAGATAGAAAAATTTGCTCACCTTTTTGTGAAAAAACAATCGCAACTATTTATTAAATTGATTTAATCACTATTCTTGTTGACACATTCACCGCAGACAAAGTATCTAGTCATCCTTGCTCCTTAAGGGTCTGTTCCAGTAAAAATAAAATGGATTTTTATCCCATAAGAGCAATGTTAAATTTCATACCATTTATTTCTTTTACTTTTTATCATAAGATTGTTTGCAAGGTTTCATTTTAAGCACAGTCACAATACGCACCCTTCTTGCAATTTACATTTTTTTAAATTTCTTTCATTTGTCAAGTAACTGACATTTTGTAAGTACAAAGTTTGAATTTTTTTCCTAACACAATAAGAAATTAATAACGAAAAATAATTTGCAAGAAGGATCCGAAATTTTATAAAGAATATTCAGTTTTTTTTTCAACACTCAATTACAAAAGATAGACTTATAAAATGGTATGAAATGAGGCAATGTCAGCGAAAGAAATTGCACTGTTTAGATAGGGATATAGTAAGAGGCGTTTGCGTTCCGGTGGATTTCTCGTTTACTGGAGCAGTCCCTTAAAAATAGGAGCTCTACACTCATTGCACTTGTTTATGAACAGGTACCGGTTCTTTTTCCGAAAACAGTACTTGCACTTTGGAGGCTTTCAATGTTGTTGGCAAGGTCATCAGTATTTCCAAAGCAGCTTTTAAATTTTGTTTCATGGAAATAGTGTAGGCCTATTGATAATTGATTTGTATTCTTCTGAGCAACTGATTTTTCATTCTCTTCCAAGATCCCTCAAAATCATTGTTTTTGTTATATCCACATTAGTGTTTGTTTTGAATGCAATCAGAAGATCGATAATAAACCTTTGAAATAAAAAAAAATCTTGAAAAATCCTTATGCCAAAGAGTTGGTGACTATAGGCCCTACTCTTAGGCCCATGTATAAAAAAATCATAAAAATTAGGAAATAAATATAAATTTGGAATTTTGTTCATTTATTAAAATTAGAACCTAAGGCCTCCAAAATAAAACAAATTTTTTTTTTTAAATCCTTTCGTTAGTGACCGCATAATTAGATATGTGTAAAATATTTCATCAAAATCAAAAAATAAATAAAAATGTTGAGTTTTGTACATTGAAATTAGAACCTAAGGCCTCCAAAATAAAACAAAAAATTTGAAATATCCTTATTTTAGTGATTACATAATTAAATACGTGTAAAATATTTCATCAAAATCAGAAAATACATAAAAATTTTGAATTTTGTACATTCAAATTAGAACCTAAGGCTTCCAAAATAAAACAATTTTTTTTAAAAATCCTTACGTTAGAATTGGATATGTGTAAGATATTTCATCAACATCAGGAAATAAATTTAAAAAAAATGAATTTTGTACATTCAAATTAGAACTTAAAGTCTCTAAAATAAAAAAATTTAAAAATCCTTATGTTCGTATATGTAAAGAATTTCATCAAAATCGGGAAATAAATAAAATTGTTAATATTGTACATTCAAATTACTATCACCCAAGGCTTCCGAAATAAAACAAAAGTTTTGAAAAATCGATTTTAAGGGTACATAAGGCGTTTAAGTTCTACCTTAGTTCACAACTTCAGCTTTTTATAATTTCTATTTAGTTTGTACGATAAATGCTAAATTTAACAAGGGAATGCCCCAACCGCCCTATCTGAACGTGCAATAACAGACAAATCATTATATGAACTCATTACAGTTTATTTTTATCAGATTCTACCATTGTGTACAGTACAGCCTTCACTATCTTATACAATACAAACATACTTAATTACACAACATCATTCAATAACCAATGACTAGGATAAATAAAAATTAATGACTAATAATTAACAACGATATTATCAATATCTGTTTACTGCATTTTGAGATCGGAATCAGTTGAGTTGTATAACGGAACCAGTGCAGATCTGTACGGATACAGTAAGAGAAATGAATGTCTTCTTGTTCTCCTCAATTCTTTGTGTTGGCTTTGTTGTAGTAGTGATTGACAAATGTGAGTAAAACTGTTAAATTGAAATATAGATGTACGTATTTAAAAAATATTTGTAGAATTCATTGTAGCCTATTGGATTGTTATATTTACATATAAATGGTTATAAATACCTTGTTTGTCAAACAAATAAGGATTGTTTGACAAACAAGGTATTTATAACCATTTATATATAAATATTTGTAGTTGAAATTGTAGACATATAATAAGCAGAATAAACAAAATTGCTTATCTTTATGAGCCTCCCTTGCCCGCTCGTAAAAGTTCTTAGACAACTTTGCTTATTGTATTTTATATACAGTGTATTATAATCTTTAATTTGCTCCGGGCATTTTACTCCGAACAATTACAATTTGGTTCTTAAAAAGTATGATAACATTATCAGCCATTTTTGTTGAATGAAAATAAAATGGCAGCTTATTAAAATTTGTTTTGCAATACTTTTATATTTTAATTTAAAGTTACCTTTAGTTATATGGTGTGATATTTATCAAAAAAAAAAAAAAAAAAAAAAATTGAGAACTACTTTTGATTAATTGTGGCAGTAAAAAATGTAAAAATAAATAAACTTAAATAAGAGAAAGGTGGAAATTGGTGTTTAACACGTTCACTGCTACGCAAATTTCATATTTCCTATGCTAGGAACTGACCTTTAATTTTTTATATCTATAGCCTAAATGAGTAGAAATTACTTTATTTTTTAACCTTTCTACGTAATAATCACTAATATTTTAAAGCGGTCGCACATGTGCTTCCATAGCGCATAGACTTAAAATTGGCGTGCAAAGCACGCAATGCACTGTGTATTGAAAATACTCCCAATATAGGGTTGGCATGCGAAGCATGCAATGCACTGTTGCGTCACAGTAGTTTACAGTGAGGGTTACGTCTGTAACCCTCTACACTCGATTCCATGTTCACCTTGCAGTCAGAGCGCCCATAAACCATGTTATCCGTACGACAGTCTCAGCTATACTAGCCAACTGAAATACATCAACTCCCATGCAATGCTCGGTCAGTTGACGCAACCTGCATGACAATAAACGTGATGTTCCTTGTAATGGTAGTAGCATGTCTATTCTCCCGTAAGACCGTACTGCACGGTGAACATGGCATCGAGCGTAGTATTAAATTAAATTACATTGAAATAAACATATGTACTTTCAAAATTAACTAAACCCAAGCAAGATATCGAAACTGATTAACAATGGTAAACTCTGAAGTTAACAAACAAAAGCTGTAAAAGTTAAACAAAATACAAAGCTAACATAGTAAAACAACACAATAATAGCAATAACATTATTTATACTTAGCTTTAACCTTGTACTCAGGGCCATATTTAGGAACTGTGCTAGCAGTCATTTTCAGCCCTCCCCCCTCCAAAGTCACCACTCCGTCCAATACAGTAACATATAACTGATACAAAAGGGAACAAACTATGATTTAAAGAATATATCGTACAATTTTTATTTTTTCATATTTCCTCTAAATGATAATATTATTAGCGTTGCATCACCAATCGTGGTAATAAAATTCATCAAATGTTTTTTGTTATAATTTATTTTTAAGAAAAACAGTGTTAATAACCACAAAAACACATAAGTAAAATTTCTAGTGAAAAGATTATCTCTTTATTCTACCAAAAGAAATAATAATTAAATGACGAAAGGTTTTCTTCTTGCTTGAGTGTGCGCAAAATCATTAATCACTTCGTCAAAACTAAGCTTGTTCGTCATATCTGCTTCGATACACAAGACTGCCGCATTTACAATTCGCTCTTGTCCTTGGCTTGACCTCAAATAGTTTTTTTACCCTTCTTAATCCTGAAAATTATCTCTCAGCTGAACAGTTTGTTGCAGATGTGAAGTTAAATATTTTTAAAGCTACACAGATATTGGGCTAGATCTCTTGAAGGTTTTTCTTAGTTAACATTCTATTTAAATTCGGCAGGGTCCAGGGTTTTTCACTTAGCAGAAACAAAACAATGCCACTGCTGATCATGTTGAGACACACATGAGGAAGTTTGTAAACGTGAAGTTGGAAGAGTGGAGAGGCAAGAGGGTAATGTGGGCGGGGCGTTTTGCAGGATGCATACTCACTCCCTTCTCAGTCACTGTTGAGTGTTGACATAATCTCTTGGGTGCGCCGGCTTGCCTAAAACTCATAACATGGTACGACGTAAGAGTATTTTTTAACATTAACAAGTAATATTGGATATTATAATATTTTAATACAGCCTTAAAAATTCTAAATTTTACTATCCCTCAAATATTGCGCACTGCGCGTGAGCACAGATTAGCACGTTCCTAAATCCGGCCCTGCTTGTACTGCACTGCCCTTATGCAGCCATAACATCTTATGTGAAGGGTTTTAATGTGTATACAATATTAAATATATGTTTTTTGACTCGGGACAATGCAGGGGTTGTTATAAATGATTGTTAATACATCATATACATCACCTAAGATGCATGATGAAACTGCCCAGAAATGTGCATTTCATTCCATTCTATAGGCAATTAAAATATCTTCCTTTGAGGTGTCTATATATTTTTTCATTGTGGAAAGGTCCCGAATCACTGATATATAATGAGTTAATAATAAAATATTACCTTTTATGTCCGTCAAATGATCCACTGAATGCGAAAAAACACACTACCGCGGTTTCAGATGAATATCACTCGTCCATCTCCAGGTGAAATTATCACTCCTACGAGGTCATCATGAACATCAAACAACTGTTAAACATGTAACAGTACAAAAAACAAAAACACACAAACAACTTACACATTTACACAATTTTGAACACCCGTCTCATGTGGTCATCACGGATGCCGAGTCAGAACTAAGGTCAAGATCCCCTCCAAACATCGGTGATAATCCCCACTCCTATATAAAGTCATTGGGTACTTTCAATGCAGTGTCAAATATTAAGTTGGAATTAAACAATAACTTATCATTTAGGCAGAAAAAATGGAACCGCATAATGTCCTGTTAGCTTTCAAGGAAGCTTTTGCCACGTTTGATTTTTATGCTGTACCAAAATTGTTTAGTATGATTTCTGTGTTTATAACTTTAAAATAAATTTGTTTAAAGCATAAAGCCCTTTTGTTACTGTCTCTCGGTTATTTGGAGAGCTTGTTTAGAGTGATGTATGAGTGAGATTTGCAGTTTTTTAGGACTTATAAAATAATGGTTTAATTGTGAAATTCTCTTGTCTTTTTGTCTGCTATTGTTGTTTTGAATTTATTGCTATTTTTAATAAATAACACTTTTGTGGTTAGGAAAAGAATGTTACAGTCAACTCCCGATTATCCGGGATAATTACCGGCAAGACACTCACGGATAATGTGAAATCCCGGTTAAAGCAATTCTTTATACTATAGGGCACAAATACAAGGTATTATGCAAGAATTATAAACATAATGGATATACTGTACCTTTAATCACTCCTAAAACGTATAAAAAAATACAAATATTGCATTATTTAGATTGAAATAGCAGTACAGCAATATATTATTTACAATGTCCAAACACGATTAAAATAGTCTGTCAGAGTTTTTTGTATATTCGCGTTTGTTTCCTTTTTCAAAATTGTGGATCTTATTTTTTGTAATACGAGCTTGTCACATAATAATGCATCACCTTGACCTTCTAAATAGTCAAGAAAGCCTTTGACGTAACTCAGAGCTGTGCCGTGTGTCACTTTCTGCTAGAGATGTTACGTCAATAACACAACTGCTACTCGTGATTGCAGTAGCATCAGTTTCGTGTTAGTCGTTTGCTACAAGGCCGCCCGCCCTCCTGTCACCCGCATTTTTTCATTTTTTACTTCTCGCCCCACCACCTCTCTCGTCTCTTGGCCCGGTTGAGCCGCAACCCGTATAAACCGATCCCGTTTAATCGGGAGTTGACTGTATTTCACTTTTCCTTGTATTCCTATTATACTGTTATCATCATCAGTAATTTTTAATTCCTATTTTATACGCTTAGATACTTTAGATGGATACAAGTTAGATGGAAGAGTGGATTCTAAAGTCCTAATTTTGCCCTAGATAAAAAAATTCAATAGGTACTTTACCATAACTCACTGGGAGCACATTGAACAAAGACATTGCTGTGTTTGTTTATTTTTTCTTAATACAGTAATTCTTTTCAAAAGCCTGTTCAAATTCCGATCTATGTATGCTGTATATATATATATATATATTTGTTTTATTTCAGTTTACACAAACGCACTTCAAAAAATCTCACAAAACTACCAAAACACAACAGAGCCAGCACCTGTAACAGATGTGAAATGTAAGTTGAAATTGCCATTATAATAGTCTCTTTAGGGTTGTAATGTTACTTTCAGTTTGGCAGATTATTGTGTTCTATGTTCTGTTGTAATGGGGAGAATTTGACTTGGGACCAAAACTTTTGTCTTACAATTATATATCGACAGTGTCAGACGAATAAGGTGTCTGAATGTGGATTTAATAAACATAATAATAATACTATTATTGTACGCTTCTGTGCTTAGAAATTCAAAATTTGGGGCCAGGTAAAGTTTAGAACAGTGGTGTTCAAGATGAAAAATGGTTTGAGTTAAATAAAACAATAAACCGGAAAAGTGGAATTACTATTACTCACGGTAAGAATTCCAACAACCGACATGGGTTCACCTATCCCCACCACCAATGCATAATTCGTTTCCACCATATTGGTTATTGTTAATGGTTAGTTTGGTACATTCAGTGTATGTATATGAATTGACTAGCTGGCCCGATCCGGCTTTGCACGGATACACAAATCAAAGTTAAATGTATATTAACAAAAAATATATTACACTATGTATTTCTAATGAGGATTTTTAGTAACTTTTACCAACCCAAACCTTCCCTAAAATTTCAAAATTTTCTAAACCCTTTCTTAGCGAGCACCTAGGGCCCTAGAGGAAGCTACATACTAAATTTAATTCCAATCCGTTCGGTGGTTTTTTTAGTAAATTTGACCCCCCCCCCCCAAACACCCATAAAATTTAAAATTTTTTGAAAAACTTTCTCAGAGAGCACCTATGGTCCTAGGGAAGCTAAATACCAAATTTCGATCCAATCCGTTCAGTGGTTTTGGAGAAATCGTGATTTATTAACTTTGACCCCCAAACCACCTCTAAAATTTTGAATTTTTTTAAACCATTTCTTATCAGCACCTATGGCCCTAGAGGAAGCTACATACCAAATTTCGTTCCAATCCGTTCATTAGTTTTAGAGAAATCATGATTTAGTAACTTTGACAACCCCAATTCCCCCTAAAATTTTGAATTTTTTGAAAACCTTTCTTATTGAGCACCTATTGCCCTAGAGGAAGCTACATACCAAATTTCAGTGGGTCAGTGGATTTGGCTTTTATATATAGAGATACATTGTAACACTTGTATATTTATGCGGAACCCTTGGCGAGTGAGTCTAATTCGTAATTCTGGTTTTTCTTTTCAATGTACGATTAAATATGACCTCTAAATTTTCAAAGGTTGTGGCAATGTCGGTAAAATTCTATAGCTTCTAAGAAAGTTGTGATATTATTAGCTAATGCTGACTAAGAGAGAATTGTTTCCCTACTTCGATCAAATCTAAACTAGGACTGTTATCAGTCCATATCTCTTTTATTAGCTGACTCGTATACAGAATAACTTAATTGACGTACATTATAATTTCATCAGAGTAATTACAGTGCAAGAAATTGATATTCCTTACTTAGGCCCAGAGAATTCCAGGGCCCTGGACAAATGTGAGTGTAGCCCTCCAAACCGCCTGATCAATATACATGGCTGAGCAAAAGGCCAGAGACTCTAAACAATGTAGAAAGTAAAATAAATATACATTTTTACATATGCTTTCTGATGACTGAATTCTACATTTCTTATGCGATTCAATTTTGAACCAACAACTTTCAATGAAGAATAGGACGTCTTGGTGTGTAAATAATTTTTAAAAAGATTTAAACCTCATTTCTTGTGCCCTGTCCAGGGTCCCTGAGTAGTTGCCCTTCTTGCCCTGCCCTCTGGGTGGGCCTGAAGCCAATTGAATTTCACATATGTACATAAACAAATCAATAATCATAGCCAAAGAGGTAAAAACAACACAAAATAAAGTAAAAATACTGTTTTAATAGGAAATAAATCAAAACTATTAAAGAAAACATTGACAACTAAGTTTAGATCACCAGTAGTTATTATCTTACTCCATTAATGTCCCTTATAAACTGAAATTAGATTCACTAATGAGGTAATTTGTGTTAATCTCTCTTGTAGTATCTCATACTCTATAAACATAATACAATCTACTATAGTAATCTAAAGTGATATATTCATTATCAATCATTGACCAAAGCAAAGGGACATGTATATTGGAACAATGGTTATTACAGTATGTACAAGTATAAATGAAATAAATGAAAAATCACCCCCCAAAAACATTGAGAATGTGTACATTATGTAGTTCAATGTGAACAAATTTTTGTTTCTGGATAAAGTGTTTGATTTATATATATATAACCTTTTATACATATATATATATATAGTTTTTAGGTCAAATGATGTAAGAATGTAATTTATACTCATAACTTGAGAGGATATCTCAATATGAAAATTTCTAATAAACATTGAAAATTATGAAAAAAAACTGTTTTGGTTCCATTTGTTTTTTTTTTCGAAACGGTTTATTGAAACAGTTTTTTGTTATTCACACCAACGTCACCCACCTCTACGTAAGTCCTCACAATAAAAACACAAAACCCTAGAACAACCAGCGAGATATAATAGCATAAGACTGTACGGAAAACGTTTAATTAATAACAAAAATATTCAAATAATCGTTGTAATCATCAGTTCAATCGTGTTTAGGGGATCGGCAATTGAAACTGACTGAGTTTCAGCATTAACTTTTCTTTCAGAATAAAATCTCTTAAGTCTCAAAACATATCAAATTTTTTTTTTGTCAACATACTAAGCTCCTAATAAAAATTCTTGAAATAAAATGCTAATTTTAGAATGACTACTAAACTTCTTTGCCAGTGACCTGAGAAGAAAAACCTCAATAACGTGCTCCGCCCAAGACAGTTTGCCTTATAAACACATTTTCACAAGAAAAATATATGTTACTTTGTGGCAAGTGTTTCTACTAGATATGGTCAAAGTCTCTACTCCGAACTCAGCAGCAATTTTACTCAACGGTTCAACTTTATCGACTGTGTAGCGACTGCTGATGCTTACAAACATAATGCGTTTTGTATTTTCTGCTTCCATACTCAGACTAACTTTTTAACTATTTTTTTCAAACCGGTTTGTGCAAAGATCCAGGTTAAAGAGGGCCGACTTACCAGGGTTCTACTGTAGTAATTTGTATGTTCGCCCAGGATCAAAAGTTCCGTGAAACTGTGCAGCAACTTTATCTCTTAAAAACATAGTTTAGATTATGTATCATCAGAAACCGTACTAGAACCGCATAGTTATTTTCAATTGATTTTGTATTAGTTGTTAGTATTACTTACTAAGTAATAATTTAATAATTTGGATTTTACAGTAACTGAAAATGAAAATGTTACTATCTGGCTGGACGATGAGGTTACAACTACAACATCAATAACTGTAAGTTACCAGATTCATTCTTAATTTTACAAAGCAATATTGTTCCCTCCCCCAACAAAAGAAACCAAAATGTTTATCATAATTACTGCCTACATATAGTACATCACACCCGGTCTCAGATCACCTCAGGCCGTTCGCTCAGATTAGGAGGGAAACAATTTTAAAGCATGAATTCCAATGTACCTCCACTCACAACTGCAGATCAGAATAGAAAAAAATTGAAAAGCATGAATTCCAACGTACCTCCACTCACAACTTCAGATCAGATCATCCTCTCAGATCAGAATAGAAA